>JAMKQA010025956.1:0-18136 GCA_024699735.1 Posidonia australis
AAAAAAAAAAAAAAAAAAAAAAAAAATTCAAAAAATGGTAGCGACTTTAACTCCTCTTTAAATGTTCTCCTCTCCACCCATTCATCTCCCCATGCTGACCTCCTCCTCCACCTACTCATCCTCACTGCACCCTCTGTCAAGTTTACCTGAACCCCCAGGACACGACATGAGACCCAAGCGAGACTCCAAGAAGACCAATCCTAGTGGATCTGCGGTTGCCAAGAAGGAGACGGAAAAGGAGGTGAAATATGGGGAGTGCAGGAGGAACCACGCCGCCGGCATTGGTCGGTACGCGGTAGATGGTTGTCGTGAATTCATGGCGGGCGGGGAGGAGGGGACGGCTGCCGCTCTCCTTTGCGCTGCCTGCGGCTGCCACCGGAGCTTCCACAGGATGGAGGTAGAGGGGGGAGTGCAGCTTGATGATTGCTCATCTAATTGCAGTGCCTAAACAAGATAGTAATTAATTATCTATATATTTGTACTAGGGTTTGCTTGGCGTCATCTTCACTACTTCTAGCAACTAAAGTATTAACTTCTTCAAATGTCCCATATGATAACTTAGACTCATGGACCTAAGTAATGGTTGTTTTCGAAGCAATCGTAGGTACTCCTCCAAGAGACTCCTGTGTACTGGTGTTTGGAATAAGTTGTCATGATCTTTGTGATCAGGTTTGCGTCTGCTAGCTTTTCCTTATTCTCTCTATATGTATTTTCATTGTTCCGTATGAATTTAGTGATATAATGTTTTTGGTGATTCCTTCGGCAAAGAAATTACATTACCAATTACAATCAAAGAGGACCTAAGGGAGCTCTGAGGAAGATAACATGATTTTGTTTGAAGGGACTAGACATGGAAACTATTGCACTTTCTGGGAACACAACTACATAGGGCCTACTTCTTCCAACTAGGTCAACTGATATTTGCAGTCACAGGAACATTCATGAGGATTCCTTATTCCGAACTTTTTTTTCAGAATAGATTAATTATTTCAGCAGGTCAGGGTCTTAGAAGTTTTTTTTCGAGCTGGCTTATCTGTTCCCTTGATTTTAAACTTGAGGATTCAAATTTGTTTTTATTTACTTTTTATGGAAAACTATACACAGTGTTGGAGGCAACAAAAAGTCATGCCATGGCCAGGACCCCTTTTAAGAAAAAGAATGATTGGTCATTCTAATAAGGTTTTTTTTTTCTTTTGCAAATATACCCTCAAAAAATGTTCATATCGCATAGAGACCCTTCAATTATTTTTCTAATATCACATATACCCTTTAATATTGTTCCATCAAAGCACTCACGCCCTTACTGTTACCCATGTTCAATTCCATTTTATTACTTTCGATTCCCAAGTTACTCAACTATGGTTAGTAAGAAAAAAAAGGATGATAAGGCCCTTTGTCAATATAAGGTAATAAGGTATATAGCATCAAGATCTAAGGTCCCAAATCCAACCCCTTCCATCAAAATTCCTAAATTTCTTTAGGATTTCATCAAAAACTTGCTTCTTCTTAGAGATCCCCTAATCTTTTCACTAGTAGAAAATAGATAATAGTTTACTGTTTTTCTTAACTGTCGACTTCTTTCCAACCGCAGGAAGAACCCTTTGTCTCTTGAAAAGTTTCCAAGACCTCATCTTGCCTCATTATTGTCTGCTGCCCTCATCTTCCCAAATTCAGATCCTCATCTTCCCAGCCGTCCTCATCTACCTCACGATTGTCCGCTGCCCTCACCTTCCCATCCACGACCCTCATCTTCCAAGCTGTTGTGGCCCTCTTCTTCCAGCGATGCTCACGACTATGGGCTTCTTCCATTCAGCTTGGAGTTAGGTCTGTCCGGTGATGCCTCCTTACCTCTCTCTCTGTCTCTCCCTCTGGCTTGGGTTAGGTCTGTCAACAAGAGCATATAGGGCACGGTGATAGTTGATTTGTTACAACTCAACCATGTTGTCTGCTATACTGTTTTGAATTTTGTTGTCTTCTCCAAGTGCAATTCTTAATATTATTTTCATCTAGTTAGCCTTTAATGTTATGTTATTAGTAGACACTACTGATAGTTGATGGGTTTGTCTTGTTTTATCTTTATGCATTGCATGGTTCCATTCTTGTACCTTCTTGCATCTCCATCACTTTCTTTGTTTTTTGTTTGTGATAATCCAGGACCTCATAATTGGAGTTTTCTAATACTTTCAATTTGTGGTGTTATTTGCATGTGAAGAAAGGGACCTTGTCATTGATTCTTACGTTCTTGCAACTGAAATTGAACAATTCTTTTGTTATGTATACTTTTGCAGTTTTGATTTCAATTTTTTCCCCAATTTCTTATTCCAACCTTGACCAGCAAAATAGATATCACCAGTCTTAACAGTTCCCCCTTTTGCTAATAGTTAATTATAACATATAAGTTGCTGTTTGTGAAGTAGGGTGATGGACCTCAGGGTTGCCTAGTGCTTTTAGGAAGGTGGCAACTTGTGATTGGTGAGAACTAGAAGTGATAACCACAGTTCAAAACATCAACCAGTTATTACTGCTTTCATTGTGTTTCTATAACTTTGCATCACTGGATTACAATTGCCTCATAAAAAAAAAAGTCTAGGAGGATGTCTCGGCCCAACACTGAGTGACATAGGCCTATACACAAACACACAATCCTGATAATGCAAATATGCAACCATATATAAATGGAAACATTTCTAGGTTTATCTAAAATAAAATGGGTGGCCTACATCTAGGACCACCATACAATTATAATTTTTTGGTTTACACTCACCACTCATGACCATGATGCCTCTTGGTCCTACAACCGTATTTAAGTATCTAAAAATACCATGATGCCTTGTACTCGCCTCTTGTCATGTTATGTTTGTAGTATTTTTTTCATTCTTTGTTCTGCCATACCCTTGCTGTGCTTTGCTTTTCTTTGCTATGCATGTATATACTTGTTGTGGTGTTCTTGCTATGCTTATACACTGTATATGTGTCTATATGCCCAGCCCATATGCCATGCTTTGACTATGCTTGCAAGTTTTGCTTTGTGGCTTCCTTTTATGTGCTTACTATTTCTGAATTTGAGACACTATTTCAATTCAACCATACACTAATTATTTTAATAGTTAACAGTTCAGCCATATCACAAACTTAATTGTAAATCTTTTATTCTAAAAAAACAACTATATTATATCGATTAATCTGTGTTGAGATTTATTTTTTGTCCCTATATTATATCATAAGACTTTTGTTGAGATTTAATTTCTTTTTCATTGTAACTATTCCTTAGGAAGATGGATTGTGATTTCTTCAAGAATAACAGTTGGATGTATAAGTACAAGAATGGACATGAACAAGTTAATAGTCCATTTATTATTGGAGTTGATTGTTTTCTTAAATTTGTATATCGAAAGAGCATAGATGGAGGGTCACAAATCTACTGTCCTTAGAGCAAGTGTGAGAACAAATTCTTTCATAACAGAGACACTATCAAACTCCATATCTTGAAAGAGGGATTTATACTAAGCTACAATACTTGGACTTACCATGGTGAATCTCTAAAAAGGCCTAGATAGAGTGAGACCATAGTCAATGAATTAACAGGTGATATGGAGGAGATGATAGATGATGTGTATGGTGCACGCATGCAAGGGGAAAATAATTATACTAAAAAGTTTGAGAAGCTTATGGAGGAAGCGAAGAAAAACCACTGTGGTGAGGATGCAAAAAATATACTAAGCTTTCCTCCATTGTTAAAGCTATCCAAATCAAATGCATAAATAAGATGAGTGATATGTTATTTTCACAAATGTTGGAGCTCTACAAGGATTCATTGCATAATGATAATACTCTTCCAAAGAGTTGGTATGAGTGTAAGAAAATAATGGTAGATTTGAGATTAGACTGTACGAAGATACATACATGTGAGAATGATTGTGCATTATTCTAGGGTACAAAAAATGAGACACTGCAATAGTGTCCTTATAATTCTTCTAGATGGAAGAAGACAAAGAGCAATTGTGAAGGCAAGGAGAAAATTCCTGTTAAAATTCTTTGTCACTTTCCAATAATTCCCAGACTACAGAGGTTATTTATGTCTACAAAGGGAAGGAGAAAATTTTCAAATCATCGTTTATTTCATCTCCATTGTCTTTATCGTTTGATGGCAAGTAATACTAGTAGTCATGGAAGGAGGAGGACGACTCACAATGCTTCCAAGTATGCATCTTAACAACAAATTCTTTTTGTTCTTCTCAATTTTATTTGTTTGTTACTAGGATTAGTCTTTTCCTATAGCATGCATTAAGGTGTAGAATTGAATTTTGTGTTTCAGACTTCTAAAAAAGGAGATTTGAACCATAACAAATGGTGCAAAATGAGGTTTTAAAAAAGTTGATGGAAGCAATAATGATAGCTTAACTCAAGGGTATAGATTCACTATTGAAATGATATTAAAGGGTATATGCAATATTAGAAAATATGTAAAGTGTACACATACAAGCATTTTTAGAGGGTGCACATGCAAAAAGCTCTTTTAATAATTTAGTGAAAAGATCGTAAAGTAAATTACCAAATATTTTGAAAATGATCAACCTCTTTAAATTAGTCCCTACTCTGTAGGCCAACTTCTAAAAAGTATATGCATACATTCTTGTAAAAAATTAAAAATTTTAATTACCAGACTATTATCCAAAGATCAGCTTGTTCTCCGTTGCTTGCATTTGGTGAATTAATAAATAAGTATTTATAAATAATTGATAAAACAAGTAATAACTAGTTAACTACTTATGACCGTGTGACCTAGGGGAGGCCATGGAGAGGACAATATCTTCAAGGAGAGTCTCGACTCAAAAACATTAGGTAAACGCAAAAGGCAAAAGGATAAGGAAGGAGTCATCACCTAGTCTATTCAAAACAAATGATGAGAAAAACTTTATGTAAAAATGAATATGCATGCAAGGATATAAAAAAGTGTGTAACTCTAATGCCAATGGATGAAGCACATAAGGTCCTTGCAGGTAAAAAAAGGATAAGGACTCTTGTTAATCATGGGGAAGGGATTAAGTACTCTTATGTGCTTGATAATATTGATCTCTCTATTACTTAATCCGCTCATGTGTGCCAAAGCTAGGATGCATGTACTCAAAGATGGAAATGAAATGATGGATGCAAGATGTCATGCCAAAGGAAGCAAACATGCAATAGAAAAATACATAGAAAGAAACCAAAGCCAATGTGTTACACTGTAAACCATGTAATTAATTGTAATATTGTATAAATGATTTATTAATAGATAATCTATTGTTTCTTGTGATTGTAAGGATTTGATTGACTTTCTGTGCACCTGTTTGTGTTGTGGAACCAATGTGGAGTCCGATTTGTGGATGCACAGTTGCCTCGATTTGCGTGCCTATACTTTTCTCTTTTCTTCCTTTCCTTTTCCTTTCTTTTCCCTCATGAGCCTTCGTCTCCATCTCCTCCTTTCTTATTCTTCCCCAACCTGTGCCACCATAGGACAAAGCCTATGTCTCCCCGTCCCTCTGATGTGAGGTGATGGGATGGGTGGCCGGTGCCATGCAGGAGGAGGAGGAGATAAAGAGGAAGGAGGCCACGGTGGATGGAAGTCGAGAGAGAGAGAGAAGGAAAAGAGGAACGGTGCGTGAGCCGTGTGCACCACCGCGGTGAGTCATCGGAGTTGCGCCGAAATGCGGGGAGGACGCCATGGGTGCCACTTCAAGTACGCGACCCCTTCTTTCTCCTTCGTTCTGTGTTTGTGGCTTGATATGTTAATTGCATGAAAATGAGAAAATACATGTAAAATCATAGAAAAATAGTAGGATGGACATAAATGTGATGGATAGCATGAATATGTAGCAATCATGCGGTTAGGACAAATTTACATGGATTTGTATGAGATTTTGGTATGCTTGCTACAATAACTCAAAATGAGCTTCATGCCTTTATGATTTTCGTATGGATTGCATGATGAATGGATTCATGAATGGTTTAAGGGATTTTGAAGTAGACTCAAGGGTCTACACCCCATGATTTATTCATATTTTATGATGTCTGTTTGAGGGGTCCGTCGGAGGTCTCCATTTTCGACGAAAGATTGATTCATAAGCAAGGGAGGTGTTCTAAACACGGGGAATTCGACATGTTGAACTGGGCTTTGCATACTGAATTCCTGTCAAATTAAGCTAGGATACCTAGTTTTGGTGGACCAAAATCACTCGATCTACTGAAACAAGGA
Organism: Posidonia australis; assembly: GCA_024699735.1. Classification (NCBI taxonomy): domain Eukaryota; kingdom Viridiplantae; phylum Streptophyta; class Magnoliopsida; order Alismatales; family Posidoniaceae; genus Posidonia; species Posidonia australis. The sequence continues at coordinate 6,236 of JAMKQA010025956.1, forward strand.
GTTTTGGTATACCGAATCAGGAATTTTCGATATACTGAACTTGGATTTCGGTCTATCGATTTTGCCCTAACCCTGATATATGAATGTGAATAGAAAAAAAATGAAATTTAATGTTTTTAAACAGACAATGAGCATGTGTTAATGGTGTTTTCCCCATGTAAATGTTATAGAGGAATATGGGATCCAAATAAGTATATTTGGAAATGGTTTTGGGCTTGAAGCCCTAAAAATCAAAGAAAGTGATTAAATGTGTAGTTGTAACATTTGTGATTGATTTTCCATTTAATGTAAAACCATGGAATTTGCTGTGTTAATTGAATGTGGTTTATTAATGGATAACCAAGGTTGTGTTTGTTGGTTGTGGTCTCTCCTAATGCAATTGTGTTCCTGATTTTCCCTTGTGGTGTGACTTCTTTGGCTTTGTGGGTCGGTATATGCATCTTGGGACCCGTGCTTGAGGGTGAAACCCACTTGAGAATTGAGCTTGGTCAAGGAGTCTAACCACGTGTGAGACATAAGCCCCTTTTCTTCTCCACGCCTGTGACCCCGTCTTCCCATGCTCGTGAGCCCTAGCAGGAGGGCTGCTCGTCCCATCCCTTCCTCGGCAGGGAGGCTGACAGAGGGGTCGGTGAGATTTCGAGGAAGTGGCAAGCGAGGAGATGGCGATAAAAGGGAGGCATGGAGGTGGAGGTGCATTGTTGCTGGGGAAGCTGGGAAGATAGTGGGGAGGCCGGAAGCGAGCCATGAGGTGGGAGGAGAATCATGCGTCAGAGGAAATCGTGCGAGCGAGGGAGGCTGGTGTCGAGCATTGCCGGAGCGTGTGGGCACGCAGGGCTTGTTGAAGCCAGGTACGCGTTTCCCCCCTTCTCCCTTCCTCGGTTAAGGCATGTTAAGGTTAAGTGATAAATCATGGTTAATGATGTAGAAATCATGCAAAAAAAAAAGGAAAACATTGGGAATGAGATGTATAACGTGTTTATGTTGAGATCATGCTGATTCATGGTTGTTTCGTGGGGTTTTGCTAGTGATTTTGGGGGCATGCTATAGTAATCTCGTATGAGCTTCATGTCTTTAAGAATTTCTATAGAGCAACATGTTTAATGGTTCTGTGTTTGGATTGAGGGGTTTTAAAGTAGACTTAGAGGTCTACTTTCAATGTTTTACTTGTGATTTATGTGGTAGATTACATAGGTTCGCCCCTCACTCCCACTTTGGGGAGAAGAGACGACATCAGCCGGGGAGGTTTTCTACAATCGTAGAAATCGGTATGCCGAACTAGGTTCGGTGTACCGACTCCAGGTGGGTTCCCTGGGCCATTGATTTGGATGACCGGGGGTAATTCGGTAGATCGAATCAGGAAATTTCGGACGATCAGATGATTTCGGTCAACCGTTCTAGTGGGGAACTGATAAAACTGACTAAGATTCGGAGTACCGAAATATTTCGGTCGATCGAATCAGAAATTTTCAGTCGACCAGGATCCTATTCGGTATGTCGAATCAGGACCCAGAACCATATTGAGAAATGCCTTGAAAAATGTTAATAAATTGAGATAAATGCATGATAAATGTATGAGATGCATAGAAATGATTCATGAGATGTTGCATGCAAACATGTTGTTTTAATTATGCTTGTCATGAATTGCGAAATATGAAATATGTGAAATACATGTGGACCCATGTGAGGGATGAATGCATGATACAATGAACTATGAATGGATGCCATTGTAAATGGTTGGTTTGAGAACCATAGATGAGAAATGTGACACTTAATGTGTGAGATTTATAAAGAATTTTATGAATGAAAATTGGTTTTGCCAAATGATTTGAAATGAGAAACTGCATGTGGTTTAAAAGGAATTTCCGAGATTTGTAAGAACCATAATTAGACTGGGGCTTGCCGATAGAGGTAGTGAGGCCTTTAGAGATGTTGGGGACGTGTCCTTGGTTGTAGTTGCCGAGTTGCGGTCCAGGGTATGAGTGTCGAGACTGTGATGGTACTGTAGGACCTAGGGTACGGTAGACCCAGACTATCCTCAGTGCGGTGCTGGTCAGGTCTAGGGTTAGAGTCCTCAGGTGCTCGGGCACCAGGGTGTCGTGAGGATGCACTCTATGTTTCCTAGTGAGGGTACATTTTGAGGCTGTAGCCGGAGCGATTGAACTCTAGCGCTGGGTGGTTCACCGCGACACTGCAGTGTGGTCGAGGGTGGAGCATCGACAACTGCTTGTGGCCAGGTCGATCGCCTGTTGCCAAGGTGATGCGACCAGTTCTGAGACATGGATTGAGATTTGTGCTGAACTAGTTCCTAGTCCTGATTTGTTGTGATTTGTATTAATGGATAGAATAGTGCTTTGGACTGGGAAACTAAATGGAAATGGTTTTTCCAGATTTGTGCATAAAGATTTATTAATGAGCATGAGATTTTAAAAAGGAAAAGAAAAGAAAGTTTTGAAATAGCATCCTCTACTGATTTTTACCGAACCGCATGTGTTGACTTTTTGACGGCTGTGGCTTCTCGAGGTTTTTTGGCAATGCAAAGTTTTCCATCGGTATTGTTGTTGTTCTTGGGGCATGTAGCGGGTGACATTGATGTCACTCACATGCGTGGTTTTTCTTTTGCCTTGTCTCAGGTGCGTAGGAGTAGGTGCAGTCTTGTCTAGTGCATCGCATTCGAGCCACTTTCGCCGCACACAGGTCTAGGTGTTTAGCTTTGTTTATTTAATTCTGTTAATTTAGACTCAATTTGTTGCATTTCGGTAATTACTTTGTTGTTGTGTAGCGCGGGGGCGTTACAGTATTTTTGGGCATGAGACCCAATTTATGGTTTTAAAGTATGGTTTTTCATGAATTTGAGTTGGGACCCTAGTAGAGAGTCATGTGTTGCATGAAAAAGATTCCTACAACGAAAGAATGAAATGGAAATGGTTTTAAAAGGAAAACTTAAGAGTTTTGAAAATAAAACACTAATAATGTATTGTGGAATCACGGGGGTTGGTGTCGACAATATGGTAGGAGAACGATACTTCAAGAATACCAAGTGTCAGATACGATTGTGGTTGCCAGTGTGGGGCCACAAGTGGATGGTGTCGACAAATTGTAAAAAATATCAATTATCAGACATGACCTAGTTGTTTGGGTCACCGATGGGACATTAGATAAAAACGTGTCCCAATGTATATATGAAAAGAAATTGATGCCAGTGGCCAAGGCGGTGTCATGTTAATTGCATGAAAATAGGCAAATGCATGTATCTGACAACATGGATAATTAAGTTATTGAACCTAATTGTATCCCCGTGCAATCATTTTCATGTTAATTGCATGAAAATGAGAAAATACATGTAAAATCATTGAAAATAGTAGGATGGACGAAAATGTGATGATAGCATGAATATGTAGAAATCATGCGGTTAGGACGAATTTACATGGATTTGTATGAGATTTTGATATGCTTGCTACAGTAACCCAAAATGAGCTCCATGCCTTTATGATTTTCGTATGGATTATATGATGAATGGATTCATGAATGGTTTAAGGGATTTTGAAGTAGACTCAAGGATCTACACTTCTTGATTTATTCATATTTTATGATATGTGTTTGAGGGGTCTGTTGGAGGTCTCCATTTCCGACGAACGATTGATTCATAAGCAGGGGAGGTGTCCTAGACATGGGGAATTCAACATGTCGAACTAAGCTTGGCATACTGAACTCCTGTCGGATTAAGCCATGATACCTAGCTTCGGTGGACCAAAATCACTCAGTCAACCGAAACAAGGAGTTTCGATTTACCAAATCAGGGATTTTCAGTAAACCGAACCGGGGTTTCGATTTGCCAATTTTACTCTGACCCTGATATATGAATGTGGATAGAAAAGAAATGAGATTTAATGGTTTTAAATAGACAATGAGCATGTGTTAATGGTGTTTTCCCCATGTAAATGTCATGGAGGAATAGAAGATCCAAATAAGTGTATTTGGAAATGGTTTTAGGCTTGAAGCCCTAAAAATGAAAGAAAGTGATTAAATGTGTGGTTTTTAGGCATGAGACCCAATTCATGGTTTTAAAGTATGGTTTTTCATGAATTTGAATTGAGACCCCAATAGGGGATCAGTCACGTGTTGCATGAAAAAGATTCCTGCAATGAAAGAATGAAATGGAAATGGTTTTAAAAAGGAAACTCAAGAGTTTTGAAAATAAAATACTAATAATGTGCTGTGGAATCATGGAAGTTAGTGTCGGCAACATGGTAGGAGAATGATACTCCAAGAAACCAAGTGTCAGACACGACCGTGGTTGCTAGTGTGAGGCCACAAGTGGATGGTGTCGACAAATTGTAAAAAATATCAATTGTTAGACACGACCGTGGTCACAAATGTTTGTGACGGTGTAGGGTGAACATGGGTTATTAAATTTAGTTGTTCGGGTCACCGATGAGACATCAGATAAAGACGTATCCTCGTACATATATGAAAAGAAATTGAGGCCAATGGGCTGAGGCAGTGTCCTCTCACAAGGAGAACTTCACCGAGTGCAAGGAGGTAGGGGAAATGATGTCCTCACCTACTACTTGTGTGCCTGGTTACCCCTGATCAAGGTAACATCAGTAAGAAAAGTGGAAAGTAATTAAGAAAGTGTTGGTTTTGTGAAAATGAAAAGATGTGGTTTGACTAGGATTGGACTAGTGATTGGTCCTAAAATCTTAAAATTAAATAAGAATTGTGGTTTTAACTAATTACCAGCTCATGTTAGTGATTTTGGTTTTTAGCCCTGTGAGGCATTATGTTTTAGGCTGGATCTGGTTGAAAATATGGATTTCTCGGAATAAAAGAAAGATTTTGAGGATGCATAAAAAGAAGAAAAGAGATATGAGTTTTGAAAATGACCTGGTTTTGGAAAGAAATCCCAAACATTGAAAAAGAGAATTGAGTTTTGAAAAGACATGTTTTAGAAACAGATTTCCAAGCATTTTAAAGGAAAAGAGAAAATAATGTTTTGAAATGGATTTTCAAAAGAAAACTAAGTTTTATATATTAAAAGATGTGTATTTAGTAAATTTACTGAGTTTTGTTGTATGTGCGTTTGGGACGTGTACTGGTTGACTTGGATGTCACTTACGCATGCTTTGGTTGGTTTTCAGGTACAGATCGAGTGTAGTTGAGTTCCAGCGTCAGGGTAGGAGCTTCTAGTCGCACATTGTTTCCTAAAGATGAACTTTAGTTATAGTCATTTAATTATTACTGTAATTTGTGTAATTTTCTTATGATACTATGATTTAAGCAACGTGTCCGGATTCGAAGCGTTACACAATGTAAATGATGATATAAGCTATGCTCTACCAGGTTGCCTAACTCTGGACCAAGGGAACATGTAGGGTATATGCGTTGAGATTTTGCACTAATTATATGTGTCCTCCCAACATCACTAGAAACTCTAGTTTAGGTAGTTGACGTTCATTGCACAAGACGATCAATGCTAGAAACTAGCTCAATCAGGAAAGCGTGTAAACGAGTAGAAGGGAAACATGCAATGATGACAATGCAAATGAAATCAAAATGCAGCGAAATGAAAACACATTCCACCATCCACCATCCTTGTTACTGTCTTGCTTGGGTCTCACTACTACCCTCACGGTAGGTGGCTGGACAGTTGAGACCTCATCTGGCCCATTACAAGGATGATGAGAAGGAAGGAAGCATGTAGGGATGGGCCACAACTCACACTTGATTGTCATTGGTCAAGGGTGAGGAAGAAGGTGAACCCATCACAGTTAAATGGGAAAACAATGCAAGCTTATGGAATTCCGACAGTGACAACTACTCTGGTGATAAGAAATTCATGCATGGCAAGGGAGGAGAGGAGCTGCGTTATTAGAAGAGCAGCTTACCTGTGATGATGATCTTGGTGTGTTCTCCTGGAAGGCTCCCAGTGATGTGCTTCGACAGAACCCCTTTAGGTCGCTTTTGCTCTAGGTACGATGGAGGTGGTGGCCAGATGTAGGTGGGTCTCTCGGTGGCTCAAGGAATTCTTCCTCGCTTACTCGCACTCAAGGGAATGTTGGTGGTTGCGAGGGGAAGATGGGTGTTCGGGAAAAGTGGCTGGACTATGCTCTAGGATGGTGGAGGCAATGCAAGCAAGTGCTGGGTGCTAGAGAGAGCCAGAGCAGTGATGCCAGAGAGAGTGCAAGAGCCTGAGAGCAAAAGCTAGTGATGTTAGAGAGAGGGCTCGTCATGGGACACGTAGCTGCTATATTGAGGCAGTGGTTGCATGATTGGCATTGGATCATATTTGAGAGAGCCACAGGTTGGTTCAAGGCTATGTGGTGGCTTTGGAATTTGGATAGATCTGTGGCATTGGATAGTGCTTTGTCACAACTAGACCATAAAATTCAAGTGTCTACACTACTCATTACGCATTGAAAATTTTGTGATAATCAATATTTCTATGTCGTTATTTAAGTATTAAGTCATGCATTTGGTAAAATAGGCGATGACATACAACGGAAATCTTTCACACTCTCACTTTTATCGCTAGATATGTTTGTTGTGCTTTAATCAATAATTATAATATAGGACAATTTGCGTCTATACCCTCCAAAAAAATTTGTATTGCGTGTATACACTACATATTTTACAAATATTGTGCATACCATTTACATTGCTTCTGTCAATGCACACATGCCCTTAGAGTGCAATTTATGAGGCTCCATTTGCTATACTATTATGAAGTAACTCAACCATGGTTAGATTCAAGCGTAAGATTTCTATTATACCCTTATTTGACATGAGGTATATAAGCCTCTTTCTCGCTCGCACTCGACAAAACCTCATACTAAATCCTTTCCTTTGATGAACCTTAGCTCCAAATCCTTAAATCCTTTATTTATTTCTTTAACAAAAAACTAATCATAGCTCCTATATTTAATTTTTTTAACCTCAAATGAAACATTAAAGAAATCTTTGATTAGAATTTGAGATTCCCACAAACTAAACGAATCTTTAGAGCAACCCACAAAGGACCTGTTTGTGTCAAGAAAACCAAAGGAAAGGAAAATATAAAGTCAAAATGAAATGGAAGGAAAATTAAATTATGGGATTTTATTTTTCATTTGACTCCAACAAAAGTGTTTGTGCACATTTGGAAAGCGGGGGAAAGTATTTTCTCTTCAAATTCCACCTTTATGGATGGGAAAGAAAATGAGACATTTTATGTATGTGTTGGAAATCAAAGAAATTTACTTTTTTAAATGGAAACGTGCACAAGTACCATGATTACGTCGTGGATGATTAGGCCTTTAGTCGATTAGGCCTTTAGTCAATAGAAGGTAATAAGGTATAAAACATCTAGACCTAAGAACCCAAATCCAACCCCTTCCATCAAAATTCCTAAATTTCTTTAGGATTTCATCGAGAACTTGCTTCTTCTTCCTAGAGATCCCCTTATCTTCTCCAAATCATCTCATCTCCATTATCGTCTCTGTTGTCTTTATCGTTTGATGGCGAGTAATACTAGTAGTTGTGGATGAAGGAGGACAACTCACAATGCTTCCAAGTATGCATCTTAACTCCAAATTTTTTTTTTCTTCTCAATTTTATTTGTTTGTTACTAGGATTAGCTTCCTCCTATAGCATGCAATAAGGTGTAGAATTGAATTTTGTGTTTCATACTTCTAATGGAGGAGATTCAAACCAAAACAAACGGTGCAAATGGAGGTTTTAAAAAAGTTGATGGAAGTAATAATGATAACTTAACTCAAGGGTACTGATTCACTGTTGAAATGATATTAAAGGGTATAAGCAATATTAGAAAAAATGTAAAGTGTACACATACAAGCATTTTTAAAGGGTGCACATGCAAAAAACTCTTCTAATAATTTAGTGAAAAGTTAAGGATGATAAAGTAAATTACCAAATATTTTGAAAATGATCAACCTCTTTAAATTAGTCCTTAGTCTATAGACCAATTTTTAAAAAATATATGCATACATTCTCGTAAAAAATTAGAAACTTTAATTAGCAGACAATAATTAAATCTTCAGCTAGTTCTCCCTTTCCTGCATTTGGTGAATTGATAAATAAGAATCTATGAATAAGTGTTAAAACAAGCAATAACTAGTTAACTACTCATTAAGCATTGAAAATTTCATGCGATAATCAATATTTCTTTATCCTTATTTAGTATTAAGTCATGCATTTGGTAAAATAGGCAACAACATACAATTGAAATCTTTCACATTCTCACTTCTATCACTAGATGTTTGTTGTGTTTTAATCAATAATTATAAAATAGGGTAATTTGGATGTATACCCTCAAAAAACCCATATTACGTGTATACCCCATATATTTTACAAATATTGCATATACCCTTTACTTTGCTTCTACCAATGTACACATGCCTTACCATCAAATATACGAGGTTCCATTTGCTATAGTATTACGAAGAAACTTAACTATGGTTAGATTCAAGCATAAAATTCCTATTATACCCTTATTTGACATGAGGTATATTAGCCTCTTTCTCTAATCCCAAATCCTTTCCATTGATGAACCAGTGTCCCATATCCTTAAATCCTATATTTAACTCTTTAATAAAAAAAACTAATCATAACTCATATGTTTAATTTTTTTAACCTCAAATGAATAAAGAAATCTTTGATTAGAATTTGAGATTCCCACAAACAAAACAGATCTTTAAAACAATCCCTTAAGGACCTATTTGTATTAAAGAAATCAAAGGAAAGAAAAATATAAAGTCAAAAGGAATTAGAAGGAAAATAAAATCATGAGATTTTGTTTTCCGTTAGACTCCAATGAAAGCATTTGTGCACATGAGTAAGGCAAAGGAAAATATTTTTCCTTCAAATTTCACTTTAATGGACGGGAAAGGAAATAAGACATTGTAAGCATATCTTGGAATCCAAAAGAATTTACTTTTTAACAGAAAATATATACAAACAATGATTTTAAACATATTATTTTGATCAAAGAGGGAAATTTTTTTTTTCCCTTCAGAGATGGTAGGCATGAATAAATTTTGCTAGAATCCATTGGCGCCATCGAAAAAAAATAAAATGATCATCAATATAAGAACTAAGAAGATTTCGAATATAACATGAGACATTAAAGAATAATACATCACTTGTCAGCTGCATGTCGTTGAGACTGTTAACGATGAATCTCAAGAAGGGTCTTTTTTGATGCTTGTCTAATCAGACCTTTTCTCGAATCCTAAGAGCGATCCACAAAGAGGACACAAGAATCACAAAGGACATGCTAATCTACATGCCTCAAAAAGAGGAAATATTAAAGAAAGATAAAGGGATTTAAGGAAAAGCAACCTAAGCAAGATTGGTACGAGAATCGATACACTTATGGTCTTTTTATAAACGTAATCCTTGTAATTGTTTAGTTAAGGACGGTATTGCAATCAATACCCTCTTTATAATAAAATTTATCCAATACTCTCCTTAGGCTAGTTAATTACTACAAATACCTCTGATTACACTTCACTTTAACGACATGAAATACAATTATTTGCTGTCCATGAAAAGATAAATTTGACTTTTCAATATTTTTTTTCTTTAATACCCCATTCTTTTGTTGTAGATCCTCCTTTCTCCTTTGTCTTCTTCTCTAATTAATTTATCATCAAAACAACATGATTAATTAAGGAGGGTATTGACAAAATAATCTACTTTTTATTTATCACAATTTAAGAATTAATCAACTCTAAAATATTTTATCAAGATTTCAAAACAAATAAAAAAAATAGAAATAGAGACTTTACCTATTTGTAAGTCTTAACTATGACAATAATAGTACAAAAAGAATTGAAATTGTTCTTTTTAGTTTTGCAATCTCACATGCCTAATTTAATAGTTTATTCTTTTGTCATTTGATTCATATGCTAAAACAGTTTAAATAGCATGAACTTTGATTTATTGGCATCTTACAACAATAGAATAAATCCAAGGGACTAGAACGTCACAATCAGTACTATTGTAGTCTTATTTTCCATTTTGTTTATGCCATATAAATTATGATTTTTTCTAACATATACTTGTGTAGTTGTCCTTGATTGCAATTCAACAATAAAAGGATAAGGATACTATTTAGTTTTAATTTTTTAAAGAAATCGAAGGATTAGCAATAATGAAAATGTACTTTTTTTTTTTTGTCTTAAGGTATGTTTAGTAAAAATTTTGGATGTCTAAAATTAGCTAGATTCTAACACAAAATTTTAGGAAGTTCATGATCTTCATTTTTCTAGTGGTGTAGCACATCAAAAAATTATTATTTATTGAATATAGATTCTCTATTTATTGGTTACTGAGAAATCTAGATTTTCTATTTATTTATTCAATATAAAGTATATAATAATGATTCAATTATACATTATTGTATTTCTTGTAAAATATATATATATATATATATATATATCTATGGATGTCGATTTTGTGGGTATTGATGGAGAGTCATCACTGTGTCCACTTACTTTGATGACCCTTTGTGATTGTTACTTGTCGATTTGCTTTCATCGGTTGATAAGTTATCTTGCAGGAGTATGGTTGAGATAGATGTAGATCCTCAGCTCATTAGGCCGACGGCAAGATGCTACCCAACGACATCCTCTGTAACGACCTAGGTTTTAGGAGTGGTGCTTTGACTAGATAATTAATGTCAAATTCAGGCGTGTTAGGCTTTGGGGGTCCCAATGCTTAATGTGGGAACGTTCTCATTAGTGTCTAACGCTTGGATTGTGGGATTCTGACCATTTCAAGTGGTGTGTTTCGAGTACTGTACTGGCCCTCATAGGAGTTTCGTGGGTTTCTCCTGGGCCATGGAGGTTTAGTGGCGGGTCCTTGGTGGCACGAGTCACGTGGACGTGGAAGGTCACGTGGTTTGGTTTTGTGCTTACGACTTCCTTCCTTTCCTTCCCTTCTTTCTCTTTCCTTTCTTTCTTTTCTTTCTTTCTCTTCCCCGGGCCCCACCTCCACCCCCACCCCTTTCTCCTCTTCTTCTTCTTCTTCTTCTCCTCCTCCCGCACGTGGGAGGGGGAGAGAAAAGAGAGAGGGGAGGTGGGAGGGAGAGAGGGTTGAGAGAGAGAGAGAGAGAGAGAGAGAGAGGGAGATGGTGGGGAACAGAAGGATGCAGCCGCCGTCGTGTCGCCGTCGTCGCGTGGAGGAAAGGAGCAGCTCGTGGCTGGAGGGGAAGCGTCGCCGTCCGTCTCGTGTTGCCGTGTCTTCGGTGGAGGTACGCATCCCGTAGATTTTATTTTGTTTCCAAATTTGTACCATAGGTGCATGTTAGTGTGCTAGTAATTGTAGTGAATTTTATAGAATTTATTGTGCATTTGTGAACCATTTATGGCCATATTTATGGTTCGGGGTGAATAGTGTCTCCTTTGTGTTTTCTATGCTTTTCTCGAGGTTTACTTGATGGATCTCGGTGTTGTTTGTTTGGTTTGGAAGATCTCGTTGAGATCTTCATTTTGATATATTGTTTGAATGGTTTGGATTGATGGTTTGCAGGATTGGACTTTGGGTCCCATGTTGGGTTGCTCTGCAGTCGCCTGGTTCGGCATGCCGAATTATTTCGGTATGCCATTTTCATTGTAGATTGTCCCCTTGACCCTTGGTTCAGTAGATCGAAATTTATTTGGTTTGTCGTTCTAGAAGTCCTGGGTGTTGACAGAATTTCTAGCTCGGTCGACCAAACGTTTTCGGTCTACCGAATCAAGGGTTTTCGGTCAACCAAGTGGTTTTTCAGTCTACCAATCTAGTGCCCTGAGCCTAGGTTCGGTCAACCGTTCCATTTCGGTCTGTCGATTCAGGCCTTGATCCTGCATTAAGTTATCTTTTGTTTTGATTAATATATATATATGTGTGTGTATATATATATAT
>JAMKQA010025957.1:0-21629 GCA_024699735.1 Posidonia australis
CACCCCCGGACAAGGGGGGGGGGGGGTGACAAACTAGCAACATGCCCTACGCCAAAGCTATAGAACGGGCTACCAGAACTGTCGTTCGCAAATTGTGGGTGGACATAGAGGAGAAGATGCATGCTTTCTAAAATGATCAATCATGCGATATGCTTTTGTGTCTTTTACTTGCGTTTTATTAAACCATGGGGAATTGTGAGCATTTGTCTCTAGTTATGGCATGTTACTTGTTTGTTTGAGTTGTGTGTTTTATTTTGACCAAATAGGGAGGCAAACATGTCTCTATTCTCCTAATCATGGAAAATACAAAAAAGGGAAGAAAACACACAATTATGGCATCCAAACAGTCAATCAATCAAGCAAAAGACATAAATATGGCATGTGCTAGTGTAGTGCCCATAAGTAGTGAAGAAAAGCAAGTATCAACAAAAAAGCATGAATTAGGTCATGTGCAAGTGTTGTGGCATGGCAATGGCATAAAAAGGCACAAAAAGGCATGTTCAGTCAAATATGTACAAACAAATTGAACAAGCAAACAAACACAAAGTATAGATCAATGCCAAGCAAACAAGAAAACTAGAACGAAAGCCAGAATCTAGTTATCCCCAACAGAGTCGCCAATTCCTGTGACCATGTCGGTGGAACCCTGCACGGCTCCCCTAGGTGTGCGGGAGCACACAAGGAGTCCCAATATGATCATGACGAAGATGGTGAATCCGGAGAAGAAGACTGGGCTCTGAAACACCAAGGAAAGATAAGAGAAGTATAAGGAAAGGAGTCGCCACCTAGTCTTTTAATGGAAAGACGAGGAAAACCAAACACAAAGAAAAAAATCGAAAGAAATCAAGGCAAAGAAAACATATGTATGCTCCGTGCCTAATGGATGTAGTGTATAAATCAATGCGGGCTACAGAAAGGGTAAGGATTCTTGTTACGCATGGGGAAGGGGTTAAGCAACCCCATACGCCCAAAGAAATTGGTCTCTCTAGGTTTCCTGCTTGCTAATGGTCTATTGTGTGTATGCTTGGCTGCTCTAAATGCACATGCCTAATATGATTGGAAAACATGCCAAATCAAAGAGAACAAGTGAATAAAAGGGAAGAAATGATAATCCGAGAGACAATGTAGGCATTGCAAATGCCACTTTACTATAGGCCTGTGGGTGATGAGAAAAATCATGAAAATCAGGAAAACTTGGAAAGCATCACGTAAATCAGCAGAAACTCGAAGATATCCGAGAAAATCAAATTAGAGAAAACAATCCTCATTCGAGTCCTTGTTGGCATTGGTAAGCAAATCATTACTAAATGATTAAAAAAAACTGCAGGGACCTAAAAGCAAAATAAAAGGACCTACCTGCAAGAAAAAAGAAGAAAGAGAAGTTTTTTCAAAAGGAAACTTTAAAACTAACCCAACGGTCATCGGTGACCAGATCTCATCGGCGACGGCGACCGGGACATGATCCCATGCCCTCCCAAGGTCTGATCTGGCATCTGAGTGCCCCATAAGCAAGAGGAAAGGAAGGGAAGAAGATCTAGTGGTTTGGATCATGCGCCGGACGGTCGGAAGCCTCCTCCCGTCTCCCTTTCCGTCGACGCAACTCCAGCGACGGTCTTGGAGAAGAAGGCGATGCTGGAAGCGCTGGAACGACGACTCTGAGCTTCTAGAGGCTTGGCAGTGCAAAGAGGAGTATTTCCCCCTGTTTAGAGGCAGGAATGGTGTCTTTCCTCCCCTTCTCGATCCTGCTTGCCATCGACGTTGTCATCTCCGACGAGTTCGACTACGGGGGTCATTTAGGGCTCAATTCACGATGTTGGAGCTTCTGATGGGTTGGAGGAGTGCTGGGGATCATTTCCCTAGGCTTGGAGCATCGCTGCGAGGCATGGAGCGCCAGATCGTATTCGACTATTCACCTTCTTCTCTGACGACGACGAAGAGGCGCGATTCCGATGAGCGGCTTTTGGTAGCTTCCTAGGGGCTTGAAATGGTGTCCAAATGTATGGGGATGCAAAGGGAGATCCGAGTCGAGAGGATCATGCACACCTGGGCACGAATCATCCAATAGATTTGTGCCCCCACTTACATCACCGGAAAACGCGTCTGGTGACCCCTGAAAAACCTGATTCCGTCCAAAGCAGCCACCTGGTGTTGTTGGAATTGGTTGGGGAAGAAGAAGGAAAACCTAGGGAATCATTTTTGAAGAAAATTGAAGTCTAAAGGGAGCATACCTGAGCTGGCAGTGTGGATGTCCGTCAAAGCTCGCCGGAGATGGCCTGAAACTTGATTTCTTCCCCTCTCCGAGCTTCCTCTCTGATCCTAGACCCTTCTGCTTGCTCTTGTTGAGAGAAAACACCTTGGTCTGTCTCTTCTTCGTTTTTAAAGTATTTTTTCTCTCCTATTGCCCCCTCTTTCTCTTGCAAATGGGGGAGTATTTATAGGCTTGCAAATGGCAAAGGTTGTTAGAGTAGTTTGTTATGGTTAGTTAGAGATTGTTGGAAGTTGTTACAAGTTGTTATAGGTTGTTATGATGCAGGTGGGAAGTACTTAGGTTTGTTTTGGTGGTTACAAGTTGTTATAGGTTGTTATGATGAATGTAGGAAGTGGTTAAGTTTGTTTGGGTGGTTAGAGGTTGTTATAAATTGTTATGGTGGAGTGGGAAGTTGTTATAGGTTGTTAGGGTTTGAAATTTGGGTGTAGGGATTGATTTAGGGTTTAAGGTTTAAGTTAAGGTTCTGAATTAGGTTTAGGGTTTGATTTAGGACTTAGGGTTTGATTTAAAGTTTAAGTTAGGGTTTTGAATTAGGTTTAGGGTTTGATTTAGGGTTTAGGATTTTTAATCAGGTTTTGGATTTTGTTTAGGGTTTTGAACTTATTCTAGGGTTTTGGACTAGGTTTTGAATCAGGTTTAGGGTTTTGAATTAATTCTATGGTTTTGGATTAGTTTTGGATTAGATTTAGGGTTTTGGATTAGGTTTAGAATTTTGAGTTAGATTTAGGATTTTGAATTAGGCTTTCGGATTTTGAATTTGATTTAGGTTAGTTTTTGGGTTTAAGGTCCAATTGCAAGCTTATGGGGTGTCTACAGGAACCATATGAAAATCTATAGGGTGCGTACCTTCACTAAAGACACGACGGCGATGAGCGACGAATGACAAGCGACAATGCTCCTCCTCTTGCACGAGTTGCTCCTCTCCTCCTCTCCGTGACAGCAATGGCACGGTAGTGGTAGCACTCCTCCTCCTCCCAGCCATCTCCCTCTCTCTCACTTAGCCCTCTCTCCCTCCATCCTTCTCTCTCTCTTTCTCTCCCTCTCCCACACGTGGAAGAAGAAGAAGAAGAAGAAGAAGAAGAAGAAGAAGAAGAAGAAGAAGAAGAAGAAGAATAAGTGGAGGAGGAAGGGGTGGGGCCTGAGGAAGATAAAAGAAAGAAAAGGAAGAAGGAAAGGAAAGAGAATGAAGGGAGAGAAAGAAATGAAGCCATAAACACAAAATCAGACCACATGACCTTCTACATCCACGTGACTCATGCAAACCGAGATTCGCCATCAGAGTACAGAGTGAACCCTCACAACTCTCACGAGGTCTGGCACAACACCCAAACCACACTATACCAAAAAGGCCAGAAATCCAATAATCCAAGAGTAAGACACTACAGAAGCTGCATTTTCCACTAAACGCATGGGACCAAACATCTAACAACCTAGAACTCTATTAAAATATCTAGCCAAAGCACCACTTCCAAATCTAGGCCGTTACACCTTGCATCAGAGTCAACCTTTGCATTTACATCATGCATGGGCCTGGAGTAATGATTTTCGATACATCCGTCAAATAAGTAACTCACAGCCCCACAGCAAATATCACCCTCTTATAGATTCAGGCTGGGTGACTTGTCAACCCTGAGTATTGGTGTTTGTTCCCTCGACCTCACTCAGGGAAGGGCATCTGTAGACACCCCTATTTTGCAGTCATTTGGCGATAGACTTTCTAAATCATGCTTTGGCTGCGGTGGACCTAACCTAACCCTTTAAACCCAAAAATAAGCCAAAACCTATCCTAAAACCCAAACTAGTGGCCCGAGCCCAAACCAAACACCATAGACCCAACCATAAACCCATTTCACCCTACGAAGATTAAACTAAAACCAAAATCAAACCTGAGCATAAACCTAAAAAAATAAAATAAACCAAAACCAAAATCAAAATCAAACCTAAGCATAAACCTAAAACATAAAATAAACCAAAAATAAAAAAAATCTAAACCAAACCTAAAAATAAAAATGAACACAAACCCAAAAATAATAAACCAAATTAAGCCCACACCATAGGCCCAACCTAAACCCTAGGCCCACATAAAGCCCATGCAAGCCCAACTCATCCTCACCATCCATTCAAAAGCCCTACATTCGATGTCTCTCATGCAACCATATGCCTTATAAAAGTCACCCATCTTCACGTAATGAGGGGTGCATAGAGAAACCATTGCATTTACGTAGAAGAGAGGAAGAGAGGGAGGTCCGAGCAGCCTAAGCCTCCCTCCAAGTCTAGCAGTCGCTGCCACTGCTAGAGGACGTCAAAACCTGTCTACCACGCAAGTACACCTCCTATCCTTGTTGGACTTGCTTATATGGTTATTACTTTCTTGTTTTCAATGCATGTCAATGTATGTTTGAGGGTTTTCTCATCGTTTTATCCCAATTCATCGCATTACTCACATTTTCTGGTGATGGGTCGCCGTCCTTGTGAGGCCACTGGCCCTTGAGCATGAGTAGTGATCGCTCACCCGCGTTTTGCATGCATCACGTCTTCCTCCACACCAACAGTCCACATGAACCCAACAACCACGAACACCATGTCCAAAAACTGGCCTTCAACCCATACCCAACGCAACCTCCTCTCCATGCACAACCACACAATCCTGAAGACTTCCCGACAAACCTGACACCATCCACAACCTCCAACAGTCATCGTCCCTCTTGCCCTAAACCCATGCAGTAGGGAGGAGAGAGAGGTAGCCTGGAGAAACCTACACCACCTTCAATAGTTCCCCAAAACTCTAGACCCATACGAGAGAGAGAGAGAGAAAGAGAGAGAGAGACCAAACCACACCACAACCACCCTCCATCGAAACGCTAGACCCATACACATAGGGAGAGAGAGAGAGAGAGAGAGAGAGAGCAGGGAAATAAGTCCTATAGCCATAGACAACCCATGCATGTGAGAGGAGGAAGAAGACCTTTCGTCGCCATCACTAGAGGTGTGGAGTAACTGGAGCCTATCAAGCAGGCAACGGGTAACCTTCAGCATGTTTTATTTTCCTACAGGCTATGATTTTTACTGTCTATGTTGATTTTTATCTCCTGTAGTAGCGATATGAATGAATAAAAATAATAATATTCCTATCCACTATCACTTTGGCTTTTTACTGATTTCTAGCATTGATTTCTGTCCATTGATGGGTGGAAACTATTTACATGATTGCAAGGTCACAATACTTTAGGATTCTTTATCTAGTTTGAATGAGTGAGCAGAGCAAACCCAGACCAGTGCCGGTCGCCTACCCAAACTCTGTCCCGATTGTGATTATTAGGCTAGGGAATCTACGGTGTCCTAGAGACTTGTTTCAGACTTCACCCTTCTCCCTAGGTTTGTAACAAACCCTAGTAGATACTTGATATTGTAACACCCCAACCTGGGTACACTACCTAAATCATAGTATCATAAGCAATTATACTTATTACGACAATAATTAAATAAATGTAACTAAGGCTCACCTCCAAGAAACAATGTACGGCTGGTAGCTCTTACTCAGGCATCAGAAGTAGACTACACTCCAACGTGCACCTGAAAACCAAACAAAGCACTCGTGAGTGACAGCTAAGTCACTCAATACGCGTCCCAAACACACACACAACAAAACTCGGCAAAAACAACAGAACACAGCTTTCAATTTATAAAACATGATTTTCTTTTAAAAAAATCCATTTCAAACATCATTTTTCTTTTCCTTTAAAACACTTGGAAATCTATTTCCAAAACATGCCTTTTTTAAAACTCAAATTCACTTTTTCAATGTTTGGGATTTTTTCCCAAAACAATACTCCTTCCAAAAACTCATATTTCTTTCTTTTTATGCAATTTTTTAAAACCATTCTCATTACTCGAGAAATCCATACTCTCGACCAGGTCCAGCCTAAAACACAATGCCTTATAGGGCTCAAAACCAAAAATACAAACATGGGTTGGTAACTAGTTAAAACACAATTCTTATATATTTCTAGGATTTCAAGACCAAACAAAAGTCCAATCCTAGCTAAACCACAACTTTTCATTTCCACAAATCCACACACTTTTTTTATTAATTTCCACTTTTCTTATTGATATTACCTTCATCACGGACATAAGTAGTAGGTGAGGACACAATTTCTCCTACCACCCTACACTGCCGCGGTGAAATTCCCTGTATGGGAGGACACCGCCACGGCCAATTAACCTCAATTCCATATTTTTTTTAAGCATGGGGATGCATCCTTTTCCTGACGCCCCATCGGTGACCTAAAAAACTAGGTTCAATAATCCAGGCTCAGCCTACATCGTCTCAAGCTCGGTGATCACAGTCGTATCGGAGAACTGATATCTTATCAATTTGCCGACACCAACCCCTCGTGGTCCCACTCTGGCAACCACGGTCTTGTCTGAAAATTGGTTTCTTGGAGTATCATTTTCCTACCATATTGCTGACACCAACCCTCATGATTCCACAAGTCATTATTATTATTTCATTTTCAAAACTCTTAGGTTTTCCTTTCAAAACTATTTTCATCTTATCCTTTCGTTGCAGGAATCTTTTCCATGCAACACATGACTCTCTACGGGGGTCCCAACTCAAAATCTTTCAAAACCATGCATTTAAAACCACAAATTGGGTCTCATGCCCAAAACCACACTAAACCACACAGTTAATCACATTTATTCATTTTTAGGGCTTCAAACCCAAAACCATTTCCAAATTCAATTATTTGGATTCAATATTCCTTCATGACATTTACATGGGAAAAACACCATTTACATATCTTGATTTCCCATTTAAAACTATTTATTTCCATTTCCATAGACATTTATGCATATGGGCTAGGGGATAAAATTGGTAGACCAAAATCTTGTTCGATATATCGAAAATCTCTAATTCGGTATACCGAATATTTTCGGTATGCCAAAACCTCCTATTTCAGTTGACAGAGCATTTTTAGTCTACTGAAACAAGGCTACTGGCTACAAATTGACAAGAAATTGGTATGCCAAACCCAATTCATCATGTTGAATTCCCATGCCTAGAACACCTCCCCTGTTCCAACCCAAACATTTCGTCGGGAATGGGGACATCCAACGGACCCCTCAAACATACATCATAAAATACAAATAAAATATGGGATGTAGACCCTTGAGTCTACTTCAAAACCTCTCAAACCATTCATCATTTCATTAAGCATGCTATTCACAATAAAGTCGCAAAGGCATGAAGCTCGTTTTGAATTACAGTAGCATGCATACCCAAAATTCGTCTAAATCCACAAAAATTCATCCTAACCTCATGATCTCTACATAAAAACATCATACAATCCATTCCACACATTTCTATCATTTTTCCATGATTTATCATGTTTTATTCATCATTTTCATGCATTTTTCCTCATTAAGCTAATAATGCATAACGAAGGAGATAGAGAGGTCATGTACCTCTGGTGGCACTCTGGCGACCTCCCTAGCACTACGGCAACCCTCCCCAGGCCCCAACGAAGTTTTTCCCATTGGCAATGCACGTGGATGAAGCTCTCCTCCACTGACTCGCGCACCACACCTTTCCCTCTTTCTCTTTCAATTGGCCTCCCCTCCATCTTCTCCTCCCTCTTTATCTCCTCCTCCTCCCACATCGCACCACCAATCCCATCACCCTCGCGTCGGAGGGGACGGGGTGGCATGGGCTCTCTCTCTGTGGTGGAACGGGTTGGAGAGAAGTAGAAAGGAGACAAAGAAGATGAGAACTCGTGCGGGAGAGAGAAAAAAAGAAAGAAAGAAAATGAAAAAGACGAGCATGCAAATCGAGGCAACTATGCATCCTTAGAATGGACCCCACATTGGTCCCATAGCACAACAGATGCACTGAAAGCCAACAAACCTCCACACACACAAGAAACAACAGATTATCCATTAATAAACCACTTATACAATATCATAATTAATTACATGGTTTATACTTAAAATGGATAAGCAGACCTAGATGTCACATCCTACCCCCTTTAAAAGGAATTTCATCCTCGAAATTCAGCTCTAATAAAACAAACAGGGGTACTGTCTCTGGATGTCCATCTTGTGCTCACAGGTAACCACTTTTGTATCATGGTGTTGCCACTGAACTAACACCAAAGGAATCACCTTATTCCTGAGGACTTGCTCTTTCTTGTTCAGTAACTGAACTACACTTTCAACTATAGATAGGTCCTCTTGGAGCTCCTTTATCTACACTGGTATCACCTAGGATTCATCAGCCAAATACTTCCTTAACATGGACACATGGAAGGTGTTGTGTACACTAGCCAACTCCAGAGGCAGATCTAGCTTGTATGCTACCTCACCAATCCTTTTGATAATCTGGTACGGTCTGATGTATCTTGGGCTTAACTTGCCTCTCTTTTCGAACCGCATCACTCCCTTGGTTGGTGACACCCTCAGGAATATGGAGTCTCCTACCTCAAATTCCAAAGGTCTCTGCCACTTATCAGCATAACTCTTCTGCTGACTCTAGGTAGACAATAGCCTCTTCGTAATCAGGTCCACCTTGCCCTCGTACTGCTGTATGATATCGAGTCCAATCAACAGTCTCTCACCCACCTCACTTCAGCCAGTGGGTGTCCTACAAGGTCTGCCATATAATGCCTCATATGCTGCCATGCCAATACTAGTGTGGTAACTATTATCATATGCAAACTCAATCAGAGGTAAGAGATCCTCTCAGTTACCACCAAAGTCTAAGGCACAAGCCCTCAACATGTCCTCTAGTGTTTGGATGGTCCTTTCTGTTTGGCCATCCATTTGGAGGTGAAAAGTGATACTAAAACTTAGCACTATACCAAAAGCTTCTTGTAAAGCTCCTCAAAACCTTATTATGAATCTCGTATCTTTGTTAGATACAATAGACACTGGGACATCATGTAGTCTCACAATCTCTATCACATACAACTCTACCAGCTTTGCCAAGGGAAGATTCACCCTTATTGGCAAGAAATGTGTCGATTTTGTATGGCAATCCACAATCACTCAAACTGTATCATTCTTTCTTCGGGTCCTCAGCAAACCTATCACAAAAATGCATCGACACATTTTCCCATTTTCACACTAGAACGTCTAGAGGTTGCAATGTCCCTACGGGCTTCGAATGCTCTATTTTCACCAGCTATCATGTTACACACATCGCCACATACTCAGCAATTTCCCTTTTCATCATAGGCCACCAGAAATTCCTTTTCAGGTCATTATACATCTTGGTGCTTCCTGGATGAATGGTATATCTAGAGCGGTGAGCTTCATCTGGCAGACTATTTTTGATTTCCTCCACTTGAGGCAAATACAACCTCAGGTCGTACCTCAACCCATCATCGATCCCGACTGAAAAGTGAGGAGCATTACTAGCTTCCAGCTTCCTCCAGATATCCAACACAAAAGAATCATATTGTTGAGCGGCGACAATCACCTCAATCGATCTCGGCTGAATAGACAAATTCGCCAACACAACTCTGGTAGCTCCCTGAGATTGTCTCCGAGGTCTGCACTCCACTAGCCCTTCAAATAATTTCCATTCACGAATCATCAGGCTAGCCATGACATGAGTGTGTCTGCTTAGAGAATCTACAACCGCATTTACATTCCTTGGGTGGTATGACAAACTGAAATCATAATCCTTAATATATTCCACCCAGTGCCTCTGTCTCAGGTTTAGATCCTTCTAAGTGAAAATGTACTTCAAACTTTTATGATCCATGTACACCTCAAACTATTCACCATATAGATAATGCCTCCAAATCTTCAGGGCAAAGACAACAGTTGCCATTTCCAAGTTATGGGTGGGATAATTCTTCTCATGATCTTTTAACTAGCACGAGTCATATGTTGCAACTCTACCATGCTGCATTAGCAGACATCCCAAGTCGATCCCACATGCATCAGTATAGACTGTGAAACCGCCACTCCCAGAAGGCAAAGTCAAAACTGGGGCTGACACCAGACGAGCCTTAAACTCATTGAATCTCTCCTTGCACTGCCAATCTCAGGCAAAGTGCACTTCCTTTCTGGTCAGTATGGTTAATGATGCAACAATCTTGGAGAAATCTTGGATAAATTACCTATAATATCTTGCCAGGCCGAGGAAACTTCTAATCTCAGTCACTATCTTTGGTCTAGTTTAGTTGTTCACAGCATCCACCTTGGCTGGATCTACCTTGATGCCTTCTCTTGAGATGATATGACCAAGGAAGGATACCACCTCTAGCCAAAACTCGCACTTGGAGAACTAGGCATAAAGCTGATGCTGTCTTAGTGTCTCTAGTACGATCCTTAAATGCCTTCGGTGGGTGTGAACATCCGATGAATACACCAGGACATCATACACAAGGATGACCAAAAATTGGTCCAAATAGGGCCTAAATACCCTATTCATCAGATCCATGAAGGCAGCCGGAGCATTCGTCAACCTGAATGGCATAACCAAAAACTCGTAATGTCCATAATGGGTGCGAAAGGTTGTCTTCTGCACATTTGGCTCACTGATCTGTAGCTGATGGTATCAAGCTCTCTGATCTATCTTGGAAAACACCGATTCTCCTTGCAACTGATCAAACAAATTGTCGATCTTGGGCAGTGGATACTTGTTCTTAACAGTTATCTGGCTCAACGTCTTTTAGTCTGTACAAATCCAAAGTGAACCATCCTTCTTCTTAACAAAAAGTACTAGTGCTCCCCAAGGTGAAACACTAGGACGAATAAATCTCTTATCCATCAGTTCCTGCAGTTGAATTCGGAGCTCCCTCAGTTTGACGGGTGCCATCCTGTATGGAGCCCTGGAAATAGGACCTGATCATGGTACCAAATCAATCATAAACTCTACTTCCCTGTGCGGTAGCAAATCGGGCAATTCCTCTAGGAAAACATCAGGATATTCCTACACCATTGGCAAATCCTAAATCTCAACCACAGGTGAAGTAGAAACAGTCACACAGGCCAAATATCCTACTCTACCTCTTACCAAATGATGATAGGCCTTGATAACAGATATCACTTTTCTGGGCTCCCTTGGTCTTGTGCCTTGCACCACATACTAGCCTTGGCTTAGACACTCTGCTAGAACTCTCCTCTTGGCACAATCTATCATGACTAAATGCTGTGCTAGCCAATTCATTCCCAGGATAACATCATAATCCTGCATGTCCATTAAAATGAAGCTGGCCTAAAAATTCCTGTCTCCCAGTTGGATATCAACTGGTCTCAAGTATCTCCACGCTAGATTGTGTTCTCCCAATGGAGTAACTACATCCAAGTGGAATGCCAATCTAACTGGCTTGGTCCCAATCTCGGCAGCCAATCACTCGGAGACAAAAGAAAATGAACTCCTAGAGTCAAACAAGACTCGAGCCATCCTATCAGCCACAAGAAAAGATTATAACATCAATACATCATAACCGTAATCATAATCATAGCAAAAATTGTGTCAATTACATATTGGATCCATTATTACAAGATTGGATTCAACTCATATGGCCATACTAATTCTCACCTTGAACAATATCTCTTAATGAGCCAGCATCTGGGGCAACAATGGAGAACACTCTCCCCTTGGTAAGCTGATGAGACGCATCTGTTGTGGGCTTCGGCCGATTGGGACAATCCTTCTGATGGTGTACGGACTTCCCACAGTTGTAGCACACTATACAATCTAAACATCAATGCTTGTTCCAACACTACGCTGTTATGTGCCCCTTCTTACCACAAATGTGGCACGGTCCCATCTTTGGGCCGTTGTTGGATCCTGCATGGCTGAAATCCACAGTCTCTTCTCTCCCAGATATAGGCTGCTCCTTTCGCTTCTTTGTAGAGCTACTAAAACTCCCAGAACTTGACACTCTAGTGATAGAAGGTCGAGAAACAGATGGTTGGGAGGTAGATGGTCAAGAGACAGACTTCCTCCCCTTATCCTTCTTAGGATACTCCTCCTGGAACAACCTACGATCATCCTCATTGTGGCTTGTAAGTTCAATAGCATGCATCAAGGTCTGACATCTGAAGCCAATAACTATGGATCTCAGTATAGGATTAAGTCCGTTTATAAATTTCTTGGCTTTGTTCTTCTCGAAAACAACAGCCTGAGAGAACTAGTCCAGCCAAAGGATGGACGACTCATATTCAGCGACAGTCAGAGTTCCCTACTTCAGGTTTTGGAATTCTCTATCTAGATTATCCCTCTCATACTCAGGAAAGAACCTCTCATAGAATACCTCTTGGAATTCCTCCCAAGAGATCATCAACAGGTCTACATTTGGAAACTTGGTGTGACACGTAGCTCTCTACCACTGATCCACAACACCCTTGAGCTGAAATGCTGCGATTCGGACCCACTTCTCTGTTGGACACTCGATCCCCTCTAAGATCTTCTCTACCTCTAGGAACCAACCCTCACACTCCTATGGTGTGCCACGCCCATCAAAAGTCGATGTGCTCAGCTGGTAGAACTGCTTGACCCACGGGTCTCCTTTAGCCTCATCCCTGCTACTACTACCGATGGATTGGGCAAAACCCTGCATCATCTCGCCAAACTCTCGTTGCATGCCCCTCCATGCACTGCCCTCTCCCGTCTCAGAGTCAAGCACTGGGGCCTTGCCACAGCTATGGCCTCGGCGAGACATCTTCCTACCAGCACAACAAGAAAGAAAAATACAACGACCAAAATCAGGTGCAAAACTCTCTATTGTGTAGTCCCATGGAGCCACTAGACCGGACATCACTAAGCCAGTGCACTAGGGGTAACCTTAGCTCTGATACCACTCTGTAACGCCCCACCTGGGTTTGTTACCTAAATCATAGTATCATAAGCAATTATATTAATTACAACAACAATTAAATAACTATAACTAAGGCTCACCTTTAGATAACAATGTGCGGCTAGTAGGCCTACTCAGGCACCGAAACTAGATTGTACTCCAACCTACACCTGAAAACCAAACAAAGTACGCGTGAGTGATATCTAAGTCACCCAGTACATGTCCCAAACACACACACAACAAAACTCGGCAAAACCACAAAACACAGCTTTCAATTTATTAAACATGATTTTCTTTTAAAAAAATCCATTTCAAACATCGTTTTTCTTTTCCTCTAAAACACTTGGAAATCTGTTTCTAAAACATGCCTTTTTGAAAACTCAAATTCACTTTTTCAATGTTTGGGATTTCTTCCAAAAACCATACTCTTTCCCAAAACTCATATTTCTTTCTTTATATGAATTTTTTTAAAACCATTTTCATATCTCGAGAAATCCATACTTTCGACCAGGTCTAGCCTAGAACACAATGCCTCACAGGGCTCAAAACCAAAACCACAAACATGGGCGGATAACTAGTTAAAATACAATTCTTACTTATTTCAAAGATTTCAAGACCCAACACAAGTCCAATCCTAGCCAAACCACATCTTTTCATTTCCACAAATCCACACACTTTCCTTATTAATTTCCACTTTTCTTATGGATGTTACCTTGATTAGGAGTAATCAGGCACACAAGTAGTAGGTGAGGACACCATTTCCTCTACTTTCCTGTACTACCGTGGTGAAATTCCCCGTGCTGGAGGACACTACCTCGACAAACTGGCCTCAATTCCATTTTTTTTTGTATGCACGGGGATGCGTCCTTTTCTTGATGTCCCATCGGTGACCCGAAAAATTAGGTTCAATAACCCAGGTTCAGCCTACACTGTCTCATGCTCGGTGACCACAGTCGTATCTGACAACTGATATCTTATCAATTTGTAGACACCAACCCCTCGTGGTCCCACTCTGGCAACCACGGTCGTGTCTGACAATTGATTTCTTGGAGTATCAATTTCCTACCATAATGCCGACACCAACCCTCGTGATTCCACAACACATTAATAATATTTCATTTTCAAAACTCTTAGGTTTTCCTTTCAAAACCATTTTCATCTTATCCGTTTATTGCAAGAATCTTTTCCACACAACACATGACCCTCTACTGAGGTCCCAACTCAAAATCTTTCAAAACCATGCGTTTAAAACCACAAATTGGGTCTCATGCCCAAAAGCACACTAAATCTCACATTAAATCACTTTTATTCATTTTTAAAGCTTCAAACCTAAAACCATTTCCAAATTCACTTATTTGGATTCCATATTCTTCCATGACATTTACATGAGGAAAACACCATTTACATATCTTCATTTCCCATTTAAAACCAATTATTTCCCTTTTCGTACACATTTATACATATGGGCTAGGGGATAAAATCGGCTGACTGAAATCTTGTTCGGTATATCAAAAATCCTTGATTTGGTATACCAAATATTTTTGGTATGCCAAAACCCCCTAATTTCGGTCGATCGAGCATTTTTAGTCTACCAAAACCAGGTGACTAGCTGCAAACTGATAGGAAATCGGTATACTGAACCCAGTTCGACATGCTGAATTCCCGTGCCCAGAACAACTCCCCTGTTCCAACCCAAACATTTTGCAGAGAATAGGGACCTCTGGTGGACCTCTCAAACATACATCATAAAACTCGAATAAAATATAGGGTGTAAACCCTCAAGTCTACTTCAAAACCCCTCAAACCATTCATCATTTCATTAAGCATGCTATTCACAATAAAGTAGCAAAGGCATGAAGCTCGTTTTGAATTACTGTAGCATGCATACCCAAAATTCATCTAAATCCACATAAATTCAACCTAACCTCATGATCTCTACATAAACACATCATACAATCCATTCCACACATTTCTATCATTTTTCATGATTTATCATGTTTTATTCATCATTTTCATGCATTTTTCCTCATGAAGCTAACAATGCATAACAGAGGAGAATGTGGGGTCACGTACCTCAAGTGGCACTCCGATGACTTCCTCTGCACTCTGGCAACCCTCCCTACACCCCCACGAAGATTTTTCCATCGACGATGCACGCAGACGAAGCTCTCCTCCTCTGACTCGTGCACCACTCCTCCTTTCTCTTTCAACTGGCCTCCCCTCCACCTTCTCCACGCTCTTTATCTCCTCCTCTTCCCGCGTCGGATTGGCCACCAATCCCATCACCTTCGCGTCGGAGGTGACGGGGAGGCACAGACTCTCTCTCTATGGTGGCATGGGTTTGTGGGAAGAAGAGAAAGGAGACGAAGAAGATGAGAACTCGTGAGGGAGAGAGAAAAAAAAGAAAGAAAAGGAAAAAGACTGGCAGGCAAACCGAGGCAACTGTGCATCCTCAGACCAGATTCCACATTGGTCCAACAGCACAATAGGTGCACAGAAAGCCAACAAACCTCCACAAACACAAGAAACAACAGATTATCCATTAATAAACTACTTGTACAATATCACAATTAATTACATGGTTTATAGTTAAAATGAATATTCAGACCTAGATGTCATAGATATCTTGTTGTTTTTTGATAAAACATGAAATGTTTTAGAAATAGTAGACTCTTTCCCCAGATGGTTTTGAGTGGACTTTAAGGATAATGATAGTGTCCCTTGGTCTAGGATTTGTGTGGTTTTGTGTGCGGTGCACTAAATGGAGTATTCAGTGGCACTATTCCAAGTGTTTAAGCCAATCTGATTGTGCTATGAGGGACACGAGCCAATAGGTGTCTTACACTTGGCACTAGAGAGTGTGAGTTCTGGTTATGTCTGCTTTGCTGTTGGTGTTTTCTTGGGTTGTGGTTGTGGGTTGAGCGTAGTGCTCATCAACCCAGGCGCTCCCAAGGTGCTTTTACCATGGCCTGACAGGAGAGCTGTCGAGGCTGTGTTTTGTTTATGGTTTCTCAGCCTTTGGTTTCCATGCCGCTGTTGGGCACAATATTGCTTGAGCTTTAAAGGACATTTAATTGTTTTTTAAAAGGATTTTCCCAAAAGAGAGTTTTGGAAAGAAAAGAGTACAAATTTGAAAGTGGTTTTGGAAAGAGTTTTCTAGTGTTTTCTGTTTGCATTGGGGGCCGAGATACCTGAGGGGGAGATTCGTCGGGTCTTGGAGGTATGATACTCCTTGACTGTTGTTTCGAGGGTAGGGTTGTGGTCCACGGATTGAGGTGTTTCGTGGCTTGACGGGGAGGTATGATACTCCTGCTATCGCTGTAAGCACTGAGGCTCGGGTGTTGTCGGGTGTGGAGGTATGAGACTCCTTCCTGAGCACCGTGTGGAGGGCATCGTGAGGAGGCATACCTTGTGGTGGCCTCGTAGCTGGTAGCATCCTGAGAGATAGAACTGTCGTCCCATGGAGGGGTTGGCTTTGCTGAGGGTTCTGCAGGCGAGAGAATCGCAGGATGACGCGGCTCCTGCACAGGTTGGCACATCGTGGCAGTGCAGACACTGTGGTCTCTCCTTAGTGGACTACTTGTGGCCAGTGTTGTCTGCTTGGCGCCGGGTAGTTCGACACATTGTTTGTACTTGTGTTTGTGTGGAGTCTTGGTATGGAAAATCAGGCTCTGGGCCTAAAGGAGGCCATGGCTTTGGCGCCTGTTGAGGCATAGTTCTTTGGGAGCTGTGGCTCCATTGTTTGGGAGAAGTGGCTCCGATGTTGTGGGAGTAGAGGCTCCGTGGCTTGGTGTGTGCTTGGATCCAGAGGGGACCATGTTGTGCAGAGCAGAGTCTCTGTAGTTGTGCTTTTGGTATTGTTTTGGGCTTGAGATGGCGAGAGTAGCTTTCTCGGGCATGCATAAAAGGTTTTTAAAAGTGCATGCATTTGGTTTTGAAAGGAAAAGAAAAGAATG
This sequence comes from Posidonia australis, assembly GCA_024699735.1. NCBI lineage: Eukaryota > Viridiplantae > Streptophyta > Magnoliopsida > Alismatales > Posidoniaceae > Posidonia > Posidonia australis. Next base: position 17,040 of record JAMKQA010025957.1, read on the forward strand.
GTATTGAAGGCATGATTTTGTGATTTTGTGGCCTGCTGGGCAGTGGTAGACTGCCTGGTTTAGTGTTGCGGCATCCGAGAGGGATGCCTGTGCTTGTGTGCTGGGCGTCAGTGGATTGCCCTTTTGGTTTGTTGGCATCTAAGTGTGATGCCTGTGCTTGGTTACCCTCGGCATAGGTTGCCGAGTTGTAGGTGGAGTGCGTGCTGGGTGACAGTTGAGTGGTCACTCACGTGTGCTTTGTTTCGTGTATTTTTGGCAAGTACATGTTAATAGTTGTTGGTTGCTAGTGCAAAAAGGAGTCATGCCACCACACATCAGGGATCCAGGTGAGTGATAGTTTAGTTTATTTCTGTTGTTTACTAGTTTTATTTCATGTTGAGAGTACTTAGCCTTAGTTACATTATTAGTGTGATTGTTGGTTAATAATAAAGATAATACAAATAAAAAAATAAAAATTTGTTGCTAGGCTTAATAGTAGCGACTTGGGGGTCGTTACAGTTGGTATCAGAGCTTAGGTCCACCTAGGGGCACTAGCCTAGGGATGTCTAGTAGGGTTACTTCGTAGAGTTGCATATCGTGCATTCCTGCACCTTGATTTTATTGGTTTTCTTGATTTTCCTTGCTTGCGGTGTTGAGGAGTATCTTCGGCTCCAGCTTTTGTTCAGCGAGGATTGTATGCGAGGGACCACGAGGAATATGGGAGAGAGGGTCTGTATTCTCGGTTGGAGAAGGACGTCGACTCCTTGTTGGAAGGATTCCTAGTGGTTGGATATCTTGTGATCGCTGATTTGGTAGAGCTGCTTGAGAGATAGCAGTTGGGAGCAGAGCATGATGTGGTGTTCGCTCCTGTGGAGCGGTTCGCTAGGATCTCCTCAACTCCATGGGGTGTGGTGTGGTGCTTCTCACGAGTTTTGCGTGGGTTAAGCACTATGTTGCCCGTGGGTGTGGTGGTGGTTGATTTTTGGGCATGACTTTGTACTGATTGGCAGGGTAGGAGGCCCTTTGGTGCGTGTGGTCAGACGAGTCGCGTTGCCCAGAGGTTGTTCCTGTCTACAGAGGATTCTCGTCTGCTTGGCGTGCTACGCCTGTGTGGAGGTAGGGCGTTTGCTGAGGAGGTGCTTTCTTCCATTGAGGGGGATTAGGCGACCTCCATCTATTGACTAGAGGACGTGTTTCCTTTAAGGGGGTTAGCCACCACCCAGTGCTTGGAAGTTTGGTGTTTTCCTGTGGAGGGTTGGGTGCCGCAGTTGTCTGCCTCAGGTGTACCCTCCATAGTTGTTACTGCTTCTTGTTTGTTTGTTTGTTTGTTGTTGCTGTTTGCATGTTTGTCTGTTTGCTGTTTGTTTTGCTGGTGTTTGTTGTTGTCGGTGGTCTGTGGTTGTCGTTGATCGTTTGTCTGTTGTTGTTGGTGTCGATGTGGGAGGATGCCTACAGCTCCGTCCTCCTGTTGTCACATCTGGGTGAAGCGTGAGGCTTTCCAGATGTGTGGTTGTTGTTGTCCTTGTGGTGGTTGCGGAGGATGCTTTGAGTTCCATCCTCCTGTCGTTTTTGGGTGACTCGGTGGGTCCCTAGCTGTTTGTTGTGGTCTCTGGGTGACACGGTGGGTCCCCAGCTATCTGTTGTGGTCTCTGGGTGTCTTGGTGGGTCCCCAGCTGTCTATTGTGGTCTCTGGGTGTCTTGGTGGGTCCCTAGCTGTCTATTGTCGTTTCTGGGTGACTCGATGGGTCCCTCACTGTCTGTTGTGTTCTCTGGGTGACTCGGTGGTTCTCCAGCTGTCTACTGTCGTTTCTGGATGACTCGGTAGGTCCGCAGTTGCCTGTTGTGGTCTCTACGTGGCTCGATGGGTTCTCAAGAGTGTGTTGTTGTTTTGGGGTGACTCTGGTGAGTTCCCCAAGCCTGTGTTGTTCCTTTCAGATGCTCTACCTAAGGATGGGGTATTGGAGGGAGGGTGGTGCGCGTGGAGTCGTGCATTGGTGTTGTGTGGCTGTGTCACACATGTTGTTTGGGGCTTGGCCATGGAGTGGCATAGCCTGATGTGTTATTTGTTGTGTGTTGTTTTGTCGTATCTTGTCCGGATACCCAGTGGTCTTGGTAGGTTGTTGCTCGGGTGGCTTTTTGCCATTTTGGCGGTGGAGATTTTCTCCAGTGTTTCCTTTGGGTGTCTTGCTGTTGATTTTCTTGTTTGCTTAGGGACCTACTGGCGTAGCGCTATCCAACTTGTGGAGATCTTCCTTCTCCTGTGTTTGCTATTGGGTTTTGGGTTCCTGTGGCGAAGATAGGGCGAGTCAAGTGGAGTTGGCTGCCCATCTCGTTTGGTGGCGTCGTTGGTTGAGTCGGTGGGTGTGATCCCACGTGTTTTTTCCTCTAGGTGGCTGTTTTTGATTTTGGTGTAACTATTCTCGAGGATCTAGTACTAGAGGTATCTTCGGGATAGTGGCACCATGGAGAAGTCTTCCCAGGGAGGAGGAACGGCTCGTGTTGGTTTGGACACTTTTGCTAGGAGTTGCTTTGGAAAGGAGATCTTTTTGGATTAGACTCCCAAGTGGTCTTTACCGTTGGTGTGGTTGTTTCACTAGGAACAGTGACTTTCATGGCCTTGGACTCTAGATTGTAGTATCTTTGACTTGAGCTTCATGCTTAATAGGTGGGCTGAGCGTGTTTTAGCAATCTCAAGTCTAGACCTACAAAGCTTCCGTCGCAATGAGCAGTAACTAGTCCACCAAATATTCGTTTGGGTTGGGATTAATTCTTGTTGCGATGAGGCAACGTGGTGTCTTGTGGTTCTTGCCAGTTGGGAGGATCACAGGAGGAACTGTCCACCCATGTGTTTTCGTGATTGGCCACAGTGGACGTTGTGCTTTGGATCCGATGGAGTGTCGATCTGGGAAGCAGTTCCTAGAGACAGACCGCACATGGTTGGCTAGTTTGTCGGTACACTCCAGATCCGTGAAGAGCTTTGTTGGGTCTCAGTAGCCGGATTTCTCATCTACCTTGGATTGGAGGGGGGTTTTCCAAGGTGATGAGAGTCATTGCTGAGCACAAGGTATGGAGTTCAGTGGTTGCTGACCAGGTTGTGCATCAGAGTGGCACAGCGAAGCGTGGCCAGAGCTAGTTGCACCTGGTCAATCCTGTGGTTTACGTGTCTCTGAGGGTGTTCTGGATGTTTCGTGACTCTGGGAGACACTGCTTTGGAGCCTTTGGGTGGAGATTTTTGTGCCCAAAAGGGATTTCACTAGGATCTCGGTGGTGTTCGGACTCAAGGAGAGCTAAGTCCTTGGAGTCACCCTAGACCAAAGTAGGATGAAATGGCTCTATGATGTGGAGATTTCTCCTACAGGTCGTGGATTTTGGGTGGCATCGCTGTGTTCTTGTCTGGGTCGTTCAAGTGATGTCCTAATTTTGGTACCCTTGGTGTTTCACCAAGAGAATTTCGAGGGCGAAATTCCATTTAAGGGGGTTAAGCTGTAATGACCCAGGTTTTAGGAGTGGTGCTTTGGCCAGATAATTAAGGTGAATTCTGGCGTATTAGGCTTTGGAGGTCCCAATGCCTAATGTAGGACACGTTCTTAGTGGTGTCTGACGCTTGGATTGTGGGTTTCTAGCCTTTTGGCGTGGTGTGGTTTTGGCGCTGTGTTGGCCCTCCTAGGAGTTTTGTGGTTTCTCTTGGGCCATGGAGGTTTGGTGGCAAATCCCTGGTGGTACAAGTCACGTGGACGTGGATGGTCACGTGGTTTGGTTTCGTGCTTGCAGCTTCCTTTCTTTCCTTCCCTTCTTTATCTTTCCTTTCCTTTCTTTCCCTCCCTAGGCCCCACCCCCACCCCTTCTTCTTCTTCTCCTTCTTCTTCTTCTTCTCCTCTCGCACGTGGGAGAGGGAGAGTAGAGAGAGAAAGGGGAGACGGGAGGGAGAGAGGGATTGTGAGAGAGAGAGAGAGAGAGGGAGAGAGGGATTGTGAGAGAGAGAGGGAGATGGTGGGGAGGAGGAGGTTGCAGCCGTCGTCGTGCCGCTATCATTGCATGGAGGAGAGGAGCAGCTAATGGCTGGAGGAGGAGCATCGCCATCTGTCTCGCGTCGTCGTGTCTTTGGTGGAGGTAGGCACCCTGTAGATTTTATTTTGATTCCAAATTTGTACCATAGGTGCATGTTAGTGTGCTAGTAATTGTAGTGAATTTTATAGAATTTATTGTGCATTTGTGGGCCATTTATGGCCGTATTTATGGTTGAGGGTGAATAGTGTCCCCTTTGTGTTTTCTATTGTTTTCTTGAGATCTACTTGATGGATCATGGTGTTGTTTGTCTAGTTTGGAAGATCTCGTTGAGATCTTCATTTTGTTATATTGTTTGCATGGTTTGGACTAGTGGTTTACAGGATTGGGCTTTGGGTCCTGTAGACACCCCAAATTTCTAATTTTGCAGGATGAGGATGTAGTGGCTGAGCTCTAACCCTATCAAGGCCCTTTTAATTCATGGAAACCCAATTGGGCCCATGAAGTGCCACTTAGGCCCATTGAGCCCTATTTGAGCCCACTTGGACACACAAGACCTATTTAGGCCCATTTAACCTTTTTGGGCCCCTTTAACCCAATTGGGCC
>JAMKQA010025958.1:0-17572 GCA_024699735.1 Posidonia australis
CTTTTCTTTGCTTTGATTTGGCATGTTTTCAGTCATCTTCATGCATGAGCATATAGAATAAGCAAGCATACATTTTGCAGACCATTGACAGTAGGAAACCTAGAAAGACCGAGTTTTCTCGGGCACATGGGGGTGCCTAACCCCTTCCCCATGCGTAACCAGAATCCTTACCCTTTCTTTGGCCCACATTTATTTGTGCATTGTCCATTAGGCACGGATCACACATGCATTCTGCATCTTGTTTGCTTCCTAGTTTTTCTGGTGTTTTTTGGTTTTCCTCGTCTTTCCATTAAAAGACTAGGTGGCGACTCCTTTCCTTATCCTTTTGTCTTCCCTTTGGTGTTTCTAGGTCTTCTCTTTTCTTCCGAATTCACCATTTTTGCCGTGATCGTATCGGATCTCCTCGTGTGTTTCCGCACTACAGAGTAGGTGGAGAGCCGCGCCAAGGGTTCCACCGACATGGTCACACATGGTTTACAATTAAAAATGGATAATCAGGCCTAGATGTCACACTGATGGTTAAGGAGTGGACCATTCTAGAGGATCTAGTGGGCTACAAGCCCAAGGGACAAGCTCGGGGAATGATTGGCACATAAGTGGCCAACCTATCTATTCACCCTGAGCTGATGGAGTTCATTGTCGCTTGTCAGCAGTTGGATCCTTTAGTTCAAGCTATTCTTGGGAAGCTAGAGGTTGGCAAAGAGCCTCATTTCTTTGTTAGGGAATATGGAGAGCTGCGATATAATTCACGCTTATACGTGCCCTATCATGAGGAGGCTAGGCAGAGATTGCTGGATGAAGCTCATCATCTATGTACACTATTCACGTAGAGAGTACGAAGATGTACCAAGACCTAAAGAGGAATTTTTAGTGGCCTAGCATAAAAAGAGATGTTGCTGACTACGTCGCAAAGTGCACAACTTGCAACTTGGTCAAGGCAGAGCACTAGAGACCTAGAGAGACATTGCAACCTTTGGACATTCCTGTATGGAAATGGAAACACATTTCCATGGATTTCATGACTGGTTTGCCACACACTAAGAAGAAGAACGACACCCTGTGGGTGATAGTGGATCAATTAACCACGTCTGCGCTTTTCTTGGCAATCCGGGTGAATCTTTTGATGCATTGACTGGCAGAGTTGTATGTGTCAGAGGTTTTTCGGTTACATGATGTTCCTATGTCCATTGTGTCTAATAGGGACACGAGGTTCACCTCAAGATTCTAAAAAACTTTGTAGGAAGCTTTCGACATGGTGCTCAACTTCAGTACAGCCTTCCATCCTTAGTACAATGGTCAGACAGAGAAGACCATCTAGATGCTAGAGGATATGTTTAGAGCATGTGCCCTGGATTTGCAAGGAAGTTAGGAGAACCACCTATCATTGATCGAGTTTGCCTATAATAATAGCTATCACTCGAGCATTGGGATGGCATTGTACGGAGTATTATATGGTAGGCCATGCAGATCACTCATTTACTAGAGCAAAGTGGGTGAACATCTTGAGATTGTGCAGCTATATGCGGACAAGGTGGATCCGATCCACAGCAGGTTGGTGGTTGCACAGAGTCAGTAGAAGAACTATGTCGATCGAAGGTGGAGATCGCTGGAGTTTCTCGTGGGAGACTGTGTTCCTAAAGGTGTCATTGACCAAAGGCATGATGAGGTTTGGGAAGCGTGGCAAGTTGAGTCCCCGCTATATTAGGTCGTACCAGATCACACATAAGATTGCAAAGGTTGCTTATAGACTGGATCTACGACCAAGGTTGTTGTTTATGCACAACGTGTTCCATGTCTCCATGCTGAGGAAGTGTCTGGCGAACGCATCTCAAGTAATTCTAGTTCAGCGGAGGTGCTCCAAGAGGATTTATCCTTTGTGGAGGATACTATCCAAATCATCGATCGGAAAGAGAAAGTGTAGCAGAACAAGGTGATTTCGCTTGTTCTTGTGTGATGGCAGCATAATGAAGCCAAGGAAGCCACATGGGAGTGCGAAGATGCCATCCTAGCCCAATATATGTATCTTTTTGCCTACCAATGATTTCAGGGGCTAAATCCTTTTATAAGGTGGTTAGGATGTAACACTCGAAAATTCATTTATTTGTATATATACATTTTTAATGAATTTATTTATGGGTAGGTATTACTGGCGCAAGGCCATTTCAATAATTCTGTGGTTTTGTGCTTGAGTCCCACTGTTTGGCCTATTCTATGCATTATCCTATAGTGGAGGCACTATGCTCCTGTGGTTGTTTGTGTGTGGGTGCACGGGTGAAGACTGTTTGTTGGGTCCTATGTTGTGTGATGGTTCGTAGTTGGCAGACGTGTGGGTGTGCATGCATGGAGTGGTCACTGTGCACACACGTAACCAACGCCAAACCATGCATACTTAAGAGTAAGAACAAGTTGAGTCTTCCTGCACATGCCACCTTCTTCTTCTTCTTCTTCTTCTCCCCTACCACTCTCTTTTCCTTCTTCCCCACGCACGCCTCCCCTCTGCCTTCACCCCCACTTTCCCCTCCTCCTTCTTCCTTCCCTCCTCCACCCCTATTTTCCCCCTTCTTCTTCTTCCACCTCTGTGTGTGAGTGAGTAAGAGAGTGAGAGTGGTGCGGCATTGAGTGGTGGTGTTTGGGCCAGTCCGATGGAGCCCCGATCGTCGTCTCAAAGGCACGTGGAACTCATGGTAGGCCGAAAGTCATGGTCACCGGAGTTGGGCGAGAGTCACCAGTAGTCATCATGAGGTACGCACCTCACACCTTGTGTAGAAAGCATGAAATTGGTAGAAAATCCTAGGAATGCATGAAACCCAGGTAAATTTATATTTTGAGAATTTATGATGATTCATCGTAGTATTAATGGCCTATTAATGGCGGTGGTTAGTTTGGGTCATTTTGACCCTTCTTGCTTTGTGATTTTGTATCTCAGCCTATAAGGTATGCATCGTGGTTTTCTTTGTGTGGATTTGGAGTAGACTCAAGCATTTACATCCCATGTTTTATTCATGAATTGTGGATTTTGTTTGGTAAGTCCACCCCTCACTCCCATTTGGGCAATTGACAAGGCTAGGGCTTGGGTTGTTTTTCAATTTTCACAGCAAATGATATGCCAAATTGATTTTGGTATGCCGCTTTACTACTAGATTGGTCCCCTGGGCCCTATTTTGATCGACTAAATTTATTCAATCTACCGAACTGGACCTTGGGTGTTCATCAGTCAACTGGTTTGGTCAATCAATTAATTTCGGTCTACCAGATCAAGGATTTTGATCTTCCGATTCAAAATTCGATCTACCATTCTGGATTTCTGAACTAGGTTCGGTCGACAGTTTCGGTCTGGTGTGCCTAACCAAGCCCAAGCTTGAATTATAACTGAGGCTTTGATGACTTTGTTGGATTGGTTTGTATTGCCTATATTGAGGTGGATTGTGGGCCACAAGTGGTGGTCTATTGTGGACACCTGATGTGTCGATTTTGTGGATTTTTGAAAAGATGTAAAATGATTTTGAAAATAATTTTCAGGAGATATAAATGGCCCTAGTTTGGAAAAGGATTTCAATGTTTTCTGTGTGTGGGCCGAGATATCATGGGTTGTACTGCTTGGACCAGGAGATGTGATGACATTCTCGAGTGGTCAGGCACGTCACCTAGGTTGAAGTCAGAGACCAAGAAACCGTAGGCGAGTGTTCATCAAGTCTCGGAGGTATGAGACTCCATAACTGTCGTTCACGAAACCGAGGCTGAGGCTCGTGGGTTGAGGTACTATCGGACCTAGAGGTATGATACTCTGATTGATTCCATGTGCTTAGACTCGAGGTACCATCTGGTGTGGAGGTATGACACTCCCACTGTCTAGGTACCATGTGGAGGACGCCGAGCAGGTGGTGCACGTGCCCCATGGCTGGTAGCATCATGAGTGACAGGACAACCTTCCTATGTGGGGTTGGCTTTTTGAGGGTTCTCCAGGTGGGAGGACTTCAAGATGGATTCGCTCCTCGTAAGGTGACAAGTCCATTGCAATGCAGTGCACCTTGGTGGCTACTTGTGGCTAGAGTTGGTTGCCTGGCGTCAGGCAACATGACTCAGTGTGCTTATGGTTTTGGCTAGTATGGCCCATGCTTGAGGTTTTGGCCAGTTGGGTCGTGCTTTGACTATTACGGCCAGTAGAGCCTGGTTTTTTTTGCTATACAGATGTTTTCCCTGTGTGCTTGAGATTTCAGAGGAAAAGTCAAAAAAAGTTTTGGGAATGAGATTTGTGGTTTTGGTCGGTAGGACCCTATTTACGAGACTTTATGGATTTAGTGAAAATGATTTAAAAGTGAAAACTTGGTTTTATTTTCTGAGTTTTTTGTGGGGTGTGTGTTGAGTGACTTTTTGCACACTCATGCATATTTTTGTGTGATTTTTAGGATACAGGTGCAGACTAGCAGCATTTGGTGAATCTAGTGCATATGGTCGAAGTCTCGTAGCCACTCACAGAGGTTCCTGGTAGTTTAGATGCTTTAGAATAGCCTTTAATTTCTTGTAATTTAGCATTTAATTATGTTGAAATTATTTAAGCTAATGTGTTTATGTTGGTAGTGACATAGGTTGTTACAAAAATTGTTTCTAGTTTTGAGAATCAAAATTGTGGTATCCTCGTAGTTTTAGCCCATGGTTTTTGGTAGGCACATACTAGATGACTTTTGAGGTCACTCACACATTTTCTTTAATGTTTTGTTTTCAGGTACAGATTAGAAGTGCAGTTCAGTTCTGGTGCACGTAGATTGGAGCCACCAGTCCAACATAGGTTTTGGGTAGTTAGTTTAAGATTAATTTATTAGTTATCTTTTAGTTTTGTTTAATTATAATTTGTGGGTAGTACTGGTACGAGTATGTAGCGCCATGAGGGCGTTACAATCTTAAATTATAATTTGAAGCATAAAGGTCATTTGACTCATTCCATGATCTTGTGGCCACATAATTGAATTGTTTAAACCTATATCCAACTTAATTCATTGGTTACTCATTCAACATATGAATATCTATCTCTTAAGGTTCAAGATGAGTATTTTAATTCTTCAACCATTTTGAAATTATTAAGTTTAAATTTGAAAGTGAAATTTCTAACCCAAATTAGTGTAAGTGATTGACACAGATTGGAGATGGCAAAACCCTAAAGAGAATGAAAAGATTCTAGAAGTTGAGAAATGAAATCTTGATGCTATAGATAGGAGAGATGTAGAAACTTAGTCTAGCACATAATTCATAGAAGTCCTAGAAATAACGTTGAGCTAAAAACAACTAGACAACTCTTAATTTCAAGTTAACCTTCAAGATTCTTAAATCAAAATTTTCTAACCCAATTGATCAGATCAGCGAAGGAAAGTGGGAGGCTCCCCATACTTGAACAACGGCTTTAATTAAATATCCACTTGCCTTTTAAGGTGAAATCTTGTGAACCACGTTTCTAGACACCAAGTAGAAAAAAAAATTAAAATTAATTCACCCTTAAACACCCTTGTCCTATTGAGCTTGAATCCTAGGAGCTAATGTTTACTTGATTTTAATTTAGGCTTGAGTCAATATTTTATATTCATATTTGTCACGCCCCTAATTCCCAAAAATTCTGAAACATTAAATTTAGCCTAGATTACATGCATCCTAGGCAATTCTACCATTTTACATGATTTCTACTCGTTGGATTGGATGTATACACCTGAAATGAGCTCCAACGACCCAACGCCGCTCCAGCTAGCCACCAACAACCATGACCTCCACAGGAGCCTCCTCGAGCTTTGGAGCTCCAACCACGCCGATGTCCAGCCACATGGATCCTCTGCCTCTCTCACTCTCTCTCTCTTTCACTGACGCACGAAACAAAGGAAGGAAGAACGAGGGAGACGAGTGGGGAAAAGAAGGGGGTGGGGGAAGGAAAGGGGTGAGGAGGAAGGGAAGGAGAGGTGGGGGAGAAAGGGTGTGCACCCAAGGAGGAGGAGAAGAAAGAAGAAAAAGACGGATGGTGACTGAGGGAGGAGCACAGTGCGAGCAGGCTTATAAAGCTATGTGCACGGAGTAACTAGCCGCGTGCGCACCTATGCGTCTCCAGCCACCCGCCAGCCACACCACACACAACCCAACCACCAAACACAACAACCGGTCCACAATGCGAGCCTCACATGGACCCACACACGGGCCCACAAGCACAGTGCCACAATGCATAGTATCAACCACGCACAGGAACATACAACCAAAAGTCGGCCCAAGCCACAGCTCTAGAGCTCCAGCCACACGGAGCCTCCGCCTCTCTCACTCTCTCTCTCTCTCTCACCGACGCACGAAACAGAGGAGGGAAGCACAGGGGAGACGAGTGGGGAAAAGAAGGGGGTGGGGGAAGGAGAGGGGTGAGGAGGAAGGGAAGGAGAGGTGTCGGAGGAAGGGTGTGCGCCCATGGAAGAGGAGAAGAAAGAAGAAGAAGACGGACGATGAGCGAGGGAGGAGCGCAGTGGGAGCAGGCTTATAAAACCAAATGCACGCAGTAGCTAGACGCGTGCACACCTACACGTCTCTGGCCACCCGCCAGCCACACTACACACAACCCAACCACCAGCCACAACAACTGATCCACAACGTGGGCGCCACACGGACCCACACAAGGGCCCACAAGCACAATACCATAATGCACAGTGCCAACCACGCACAGAAACATACAACCAAAAGCTGACCCAAGCCCAAAATCACACAAACGAGCCTCGGAATAGTAACACCCATCCAGGAATAAATTCATTAAATTGTAAATAATTACAAAATGAATTTATGGGTGTTACATCCTAACCACCTTAAAAGAAGATTTCGCCCTTGAAATCACTAGTAGGCGAAAAGATATGGGTACTAGGCTAGGATGGCTTCCTCACTTTCCCATGTAGCCTCCTTGGCTCCATGATGTCACCACTACATCAAGACCAGCGAAATCACCTTATTCTACAGCACCTACTCCTTGCGGTCAACAATCTAGACGACATCCTCTACAAAGGACAGATTTTCCTGGAGCCCCACTGGCTAAACTAGGATCACATGAGATGCATCAGCCAAACACTTCCTCAGCATGGAGATATGGAATACGTTGTGCACAAACGACATCTCTGGTGGTAGATCCAGCTGATAAGCAACCTCATCGATCGTCTGGGTAATCTGGTACGGGCCAATATAGCGAGGACTCAACTTCCCACGCTTCCCGAACCTCATGACAGCCTTGGTTGACTACACCTTCAGAAACCCATAGTCTCCCACTAGGAATTCAAGTGGTCTCAACGTCCTGTCAATATAGCTCTTCTGCCGACTCTGTGTGGCCAACAGCCTGCTATGGATCAAATCTACCAATTCCTTATACAGCTGCACAGGCTCAGGACCAATCAATTGACGCTCGCCCACCTCGCTCTAGCAAATCGACGATCTGCATGGCCTACCGTACAAAGCTTCGTACAGCACCATCTCGATGCTCAAGTGATAACTATTGTTGTAGCCGAACTCAATCAATGGTAAATGATCCTTCCAACTCCCTTAAAAGTCTAAGACACATGCTCTAAGCATATCCCCCAACATCTGGATAGTGCTCTCTATCTAACCATCCGACTGAGGATAAATTGTTGTGCTATAGTTGAGCACCGTGCCAAAGGCCTCCTGCAGAGTCCTCCAGAACCTTGAGATGAACCTCGTGTCTTTGTCCGACATGATGGACATCAGAACACCATACAGCCAAACCACCTCGGAAACATAAAACTCTGCTAGACGATGCATCAAAAACTTCAATTGATTGGCCAGGAAGTGAGCAAACTTGGTTAGCCGATCCATGATCACCCACACAGTGTTGTTCTTCCTCTGAGTCCACGGCAAACCAGTCACGAAGTCCGTGGAGATGTGCTCCCACTTCCACACAGGAATATCCAATGGCTACAAGGTCTCTCCAGGTCTCTAGTGCTCTACCTTGACCAACTAGTAGGTTGTACACCTCACCACATAGTCAGCAACATCCCTCTTCATGCCAGGCCACCAAAAGTTCCACTTCAGGTCTCAGTACATCTTCGTACTCCCAAGATGAATAGTATACCAAGACCAATGTGCTTCATCAGGCAACCTCTACCTAGCCTCCTCATGCTAGGGCACGTACAGCGCATGTCATACCTCAACTCCCTATATGCCCCAATAGAGAAATGAGACTCCCCACCAGCTTCCCAAACACAACTTGAACAAACGGATCCAGCTACTGACAAGCGACAATAAACTCTATCAGCTTAGGGTGAATAGACAGGTTAACCACCCAGGCACCAATCATCCCCCGAGCTTGCCGCTTCAGCCTGTAGCTCACCAGATCCTCTAGCATGGTCCACTCCTTGAGCATTAGACTCACCAACACGTGCGTATGCCAGCTCAAAGCATCGGCGACCACGTTGGCCTTCCTAGGGTGGTAGGACGGTCGAAATATAGTCCTTCAGATACTCCCTCCACCGACGGCACCTTAGATTGAGGTCCATTTGCATGAAGATATATTTCAAACTCTGATGATCAGTGAAGACCTCAAACTGCTCTCCATAAAGATTGTGTTGCCAAAGCTTGAGAGCAAACACTACAGCAGCTATCTCGAAATTGTGGGTCGGGTAGTTCCTCTCAAGATCCTTCAGTTGGTGTGAAGCATATGTGATGACAATGCCATGCTGCATCAGAACACACCCCAACCCAACACCACTAGCATCACTATACACAGTGAAGCCACCACTTCCAGAAGGCAGAGTCAACAAAAGGGCAGAAACCAGACGAGACTTCAGCTCTTGGAAACTCACCTCACAATTCTGGTCCCAACAAAATGGAACCCCCTTCCTGGTCAACTCTATCAAAGGCGCTGCTATGGAGGAGAAATCCTCGATAAACCTATATAATAGCCCGCTAGACTTAAGAAACTCCTAATCTCTGCCACAGTCCTGGGTCGCTCCCAACTGCTCATCTCCTCGACCTTCGCTAGATCCACTCTGATGCCTTCTCCAGAAATCAAATGGCCAAGGAACATAACCTCACTCAGCCAGAACTCACACTTGGAGAATTTGGCATACAGCAGATGACGCCTTAGAGTATCCAAATCCATCCTCAGATGCAAGGCGTGAGTCTCTACATCAGGAGAGTAGACCAGCACGTCATCAACAAAAACCACAACAAACTGGTCTGGGAAAGGGTCGAAAATCCTGTTCATCAAATCCATAAACATAGCCAGTGCATTGGTCAGGCCAAAAGGCATGACCGTGAACTCGTAATGCCCGTACTACGTCAGGAAAGCAATCTTCTGAATGTCTAAGTCTTGTATCCTCAACTGGTGATACCCTAACCTCAGATCAATCTTCGAGAACACGGATGTAGACTGCAACTGGTCAAACAGGTCATCAATGCGAGTCAAGGGATACTTGTTCTTCACTGTTATCTGGTTCAGCATCCGATAATCTATACACAATCAAAGCGAACCATCCTTATTATGGACGAACAAGACTGGCGCTCCCCACAGAGACACACTTGACCTGATAAATGCCTTGTCCAACAACTCCTATAGTTGAGTCTTGAGCTCTCGCAACTCCGCTGGTACCATACGATAGGGAGGCTTCGACACAACACCAGAACCGAGGATCAGATCGATCGAGAACTCTATCTCCCTGTGAGGTGGCATACCAGGAAAATCGTCAAAGAAAATGTCGAGATATTTGCACACCACAGAGATGATGTGAATACCCAACTCAAGATAGGTGCAGGTAACTATACTAGCTAGATACCCCACACAACCCCTGACCAAAGACTTATAAGCCTTCATAGCCAAAATGACGAGCTTAGGCTCATCCTGACACCCACCTTGTACAAAGAAAGACCCATCCTCAAGAGACCCAAAATAAACTCTTCTTCGAGCACAATCGATCAAAGTGGACTGCTGCGCCAGCTAGTCCATGCCAAGTATCACATCATACTCCTGCATGTTCATCACGATCAGGCTGGTGTCGAACTCTCTACCGTTCAGCGTCAAGTCGACAGACTGCAAATACCTCCATGCCAAACTGTGCTCCCCTAGTGGTGTTACCACACTGAGATGAAAGGCTAGTCTAGCTGGTCTCTCTCCCAGCTCCGTCACAAAAGACTCAAAGACAAAGGAGAAAGAACTCCCTGAGTCAAACAACACTTTGGCCATCTGGCCAGTCAAAATAAAAGAACCTGATGGCCAAGCAAAACAACACTATCACATCCATACAATTAGGCAGATGTCCAGGTTACAAAGATATTACAACAATCATAGAGGGTCACGAAATCAACAAGTCATCCTTACCCACAACTACAACTCCCAAAGTCCCAGCTCCTAGAGCTGCAATGGTAAACACTCGTCTCCTAGTCAACTGTTGTGGCGGCGCTTCCTACTTTCTTAGGTGGTTCTGGGCAGGATCTCTGAACATGTCCCATCTTTCTACAATTGTAGCACACCACCGAGGCTAAAGGCTGCCAAGGATGAGGACAATATGCAACGATATGGCCCACCTGACTACAGTTGAAACACCGGTTCCCACTGGAAGCACTAGACCTTATCTGACTGATGCTAGCTCCGCTACTCCCAGCAAAACTCCGCTGACTTGCAGAGGAAACACTGGACCTCCCCTTCTACTTCCTCTCAAGGCTACTAGAACTACTAGCACTTGGAGGACCAGAGAAAGAGAACCAGGAGGTGAAAGAAGACTTACCCTTCCCTTTGGGATGATTCTCTAGGTACTTCTGATGCTCTGCCTCAAATCAATAAGTCATCCCAACCATGTCCACCACAGTCTGGCACTGACAGCCCATCACCTTCATCCGTAGCCCTAGGTTCAAGCCATCCAAAAACCTCTACACCTGCTCCTCCTCAGACTCATAGGCAGGAGCGAAACGTTCTAGCCGGGCGAACTCAGTCTCATACTCGAGCACCGATATCGTGCCCTACTCCAGACTTCGGAAATCTTGGCGATGCTGCTCCTTTACATGAGTGGGGAAATACTTGTCATAGAAGGCCGCCTTGGAATCCTTCCACTAGATGCTAATAGTGATTGAGTCTGGGAGCTTCAACTACCTAACAGACTTCCACCACCTATCTGTCTCACCATCCAGCAGAAAAGTCGCCAGCTGCACCCAATGCTCCTTTGGGCACCCATGCTCTCTAGCATGTTCATCACCTTCTCTAGCCAAGCCTCGCTCTCCTCAGCACCAACCTTTCCCTCAAACGACGGCGGACAAAGCTTCATGAGTTGGCTCAGTCACGGGTCACCCGATGACTCACTAGCACTACTCTTGCTGAAGGCATGGGAGATCTCTTGTGCCAAGCTACGCAATTCAGCACGAACCGCCTTCCATCCGCCTACATCCTCTGGGAGCTCGGTTTCCTCGATAGGGGCCTTACCCGTACGACCATGAGGAGGCATCCTACATGGAGAGCAGCAAACACCTGCACCACAAACAAAACAACAACCAGAAAACCATGAAGAGAACCAGGTGCAGACTCTACCATGCATGCAAACCTATGGAGTCTCTAGACCAAACACCCTAGGTTAGTGCAACCTAGTGAACCTGGTGTTTTGATACCAGATCTGTAACACCCTCAATTCCCATAATAATTTAAAACAATTTAAATTATAGGAAATTAAAAGCTAAAGAGAAATATCATCTACCAAGAAGCTATGTGTGCGGCTACAAGACTCCAGACTATGTGCACTATGCTAAAATTCATCTGTATGTCAGCACTTGCAACCCAAAACAACAAAGAAAGTATGAGTGACAAAAGTCACCCAACACGCACCCCACGAAAATGATGGAAAACAAAACTATAATTAATTTTTCCTTTAAATTCATTTCGCAATCAATTTCTCTAAAATCCCATAAACCAGGCCCACAAGGCCGAAAACCACAGCAAACACTGCCCACACTAGCCAAAACAACAGACAGGGCTCTACTAGCCCAAAACCATAAACAAGGCCCTCATTGGCCCAAACTACACAAAGTGAGTCGAGAAGCCCGACAACAGGCAACCAACTGTGGCCTCAAGCAGTCACCGTGGTGCACTACATTGCCACAACGTGCCACCCTATGCAGGAGCCGTGTCTTCCCGCGATTCTCTCACCTAGAGAACCCGCTCAAAGCCAACCCCTCTAAGAAGGTAGTCTTGTCTCTCAAGACGCGACCAGCTATGGGGCACGTGTCCCACCCACACTGGCCACCATAGG
This sequence comes from Posidonia australis, assembly GCA_024699735.1. Lineage (NCBI taxonomy): Eukaryota > Viridiplantae > Streptophyta > Magnoliopsida > Alismatales > Posidoniaceae > Posidonia > Posidonia australis. The sequence goes on from JAMKQA010025958.1 coordinate 12,243, forward strand.
GTACGCCTCCTCACGGTGTCCTCCACATGGTACTCAAGAGGGAGTGTCATACCTCCACATCCGACAACACCCAAGCCTCAGTGCTCACAGCGACAATAGGAGTATCATACCTCCTCGTCACGCCACAAGACACCTCAACCTGCGAACCACAACCCTAGCCTCGAGACGACAGTCAAGGAGTCTCATACCTCTAAGACCCGACAACCCTCAGCCTCAAGTATCTCAGCCCCTGACCTCAACCAAGGAGATGCGCCCGACCACCCAAGAATGTCGTCACATTCCCTAGTCCCGACGACACGGTCCCACGGTGTCTTGGCCCGCACACAGAAAACCAAGAAAATCATTTTCCAAAACAGGCCAACCATCTCTTTGAAAACCATTTTCAAATCCATTTTATATATTTGGAAAACTCTTTTAAAACATCATCAAAACCACACATCAGGTGTCCCACAAGACCACCACTGATGGCCCACGATCCCATCTCAAATAGGCATACAAACCAAACCAGGAAACCACTACATTCAAAATACATTCTTATCAGAAAACCAGGAAATACCTCCAAAAAGTCCTACCAAACCTGCGCATGTGGACCACGCGTCTGGCCCGTGCCATAGGCATTTTGTCTGAATGCAAATAGAGCCTGGACAAGGGGCCAAAACCGTTGCTAGACCCACGTATGTGGCCCACGCTATTGGCCCGCATCCCTAATTTTCTGTCAAAATTCAAATAACCTGAGACAGGGGACCCAAATTTCGCCTGACGTGGGAACCAAGGGTGGACCTACCAAACAACCATCAAAAAATCCAACTAAAACATATGCGGTAAACCCTCGAGTCTACTTCAAACAAAACCAAAATCCATTCATCACATAGCAAGATATAAATTCGCAACCACTAATGGGTCAAAAAGGACCCAAACCACAACAACCACCATAAATGCCACAATAAATCACCATAAATTCCAAAACATTAAATTTAGCCTAGATTACATGCATCCGAAGCATTTCTACCATTTTACATGATTTCTACTCATTAGATTGGAGGTGCGTACCTGAAAACGACCTCCTGCGACCCAACTCCGGCCACCAGCCACCGTCGACGATCCACAAGTCACCTGGAGCTTCCACAACCTCCGAAGCTCTGGCCATGTTGACGTCAAGCCACACAACCACCTCCACCTCTCTCACTCTCTCTCTCACCAGTGCACGAAATGGAGGAGGAAAACTAGGGGGAACAGGGGGAAAAAGGAAGATATGGGGAGAGAGGAGAGGGAGGGATGGGGAAGGAAGGGAAGGATGAGGAAGTGGGGTGGGAGTAGGGAAGTGAGTGAGGTGGAGGGGAGGAGGAGTGCACCCGAGGGAGGAGGAGGAGAAGGAAGAAGGAGAGGGGAGAAAGGTGAGGAATCAAGGGAGGGTGAGGTGTGAGGGGGAAGCCTCCAACCACAGCTATATATGCGCGAGAAGGAGCAGCTACACGCATGGCCAACCACCACACATGCACCCGCCCATCTCCAACTGCTCGCCATCCACACCATGCAAAGAACAACTACCAGGCTCTAGCACGAGCCAACCACCAGCCACAACAACCGACCCACAAACACTGACCCCCACACGGATCCACACACAGGGCCTACAAGCACAGTGCCAAATGCACAGTGCTAACCACATGAGGACAAGAACGAGAACACACAACTAGAAGCCGGTCCACAAGGCCCAAGCCCAAAATCACAAAACACACAAATGGACCTCAGAATAGTAACATCCATCTAAGGATAAATTCATTAAAATATAAATAATTACAAAATAAATTTATAGGTGTTACATGAGGACATCCTCCTTTTCAACAAGCATGAAGCTTTCCAGCATAATTGAGGGCAGACAATAAAAAATAAACCTTAATCAACCAGCTCACTTGCATGTAAAGTAATAAAGGCACGATTCATAATCAATTGACCTATTAGCAAATAGAAACAGAAAACAATTCCCCTTAATCAATTAACTAGCTTGTTTGAACCTTTTGCTTGCATATGCATCACCTTGTAGGTTTTCACTGAGTGTCTTCAACCAAGGACATTTTAACTGCTTTCTAGTCAATGCGTACATGCACCAAGGGCATCTGTCAATGCACACACCACACAGATTTGCAAAATCAACAGCATGGCAACAATCTCCCCACAGCAAGATAAGTTCTGCAAGCACTACTGGAAAATACCTGACAATAGCACAGCCAAGTACCAAAAAGCAAGAATGCAATGGCTAAACAAGTTGGAAGTCAATACATTATCCAAGCACACATAACAAATGCAAACTACAATCCAATCAAAAGGCCCAGACCATTTTAGCACGATTTGTTCTGCCTTCCTAGCATAACCCAGAATAGCAGTTGAAAATGCATGCCTTCAGAGATTCAGCAAGCAAGCATTATCTCTTGCCACAGCCAGCATCAGATTCAACAAAGCACAATGGTCCAAGGTGCGTTGTAGACACAACCCGACCCCTGCAATCGCATCTTCCTCTTTTTCTACTCCTTGTCCTTTTTCGATCGCCCATTGCTTTGGGTTGTCAGTGATGACTAGCACGTCTACATCTTGCCTTTCCTTGGCAAAACATCGCATGCCCACTTTGAGACCATTGCACGCCCCCAAAGGGTGTCCAACATTTCCTCTGATAGCTCGCTTCAATACCAGGAGCTTTTTTTTTTGCCCTAGTATCTCTCAATCTACCCTCTAGTTCCTTTCAACATCATCCATCCATTGATACTAGGGACATTTTAGCTACCTTTTGGTATCATCCCACGATACCAGGTGCATCTTGGCTATCCTTTGGTATTGTGCCCCTCTTCTTCCTAGGCTAACATGCCCAACTATCACAGGATTGCCTTCAAACCTCTGCCACACCTTTGGGTGTGGTATTCCCATTGCATTTTGCATATGTGATGATAGGCCAGTTGACTTGTCACCACCCCTCATGACTAGCAAGCTCACTGGACTATCACCTCTCTCATGCCCCATCTTCTGATAGGCAAGCTCCACCCTTGCCATGCCCCTCTTCTCCTTGGACTGATTGCCTTTACTATCTAGTTGATAAGTTCGCCATACTTGCCACACCTCTCTTCTCCTCGGGTTGATAGCCCTATTTTATTGGCAAGCCCATTAGACTTGTCACGCCCCTCTTCTCCTTGGGCTGATAATCCTAACTATTCGGCTGATGAGTCCGTTATCTTATCATGTCTCTTCTGTCGATTTGTGGGCCCACCATTCTTGTATGGTGCCCCTCTTTATGCAAGTTTGATGGTCTATCATATCCCTTTTCCAGGCTGATTAGCCCTCAAATTGTCACCCAGTGTTCCAAAGTATGTCATCATATTCCATTGCATCCCACTGCATATCATCGCATGTTATTACGTAGGCATTACTTATTATCACACTACATTGTATCGCTTTGCATCAGTGCTACATAGGCATCCCCATTAGCACTACATAACATTATGTCCAGCATTCACATTGCCCAACCTTGCATGCTCGGTATTGAACCCTCGACACCATGTGCTCAGCATGCCTCCCACAGCATTGCGTGCCATTGTCTTATCCTTAGCATTGCCTGCTCGGCATGGTATACTCCTCACTGTGTGCCTAACACTACATGCATCAACCTCAATGCCACCTCACCTACATCATTGGCACTACGTGCTTAGCATGCCTTCGCAACATTGTGTGCTAGTGTCTTATCCTCGACACTGCCTACTCACCATGGTATACTTCACACTGCATGTCCAACACCACATGCATCGACCTCAATGCCATCTCACCTGCATCATAACATCATCGGCATTGCATGATCTGCATTTCATGCAACATTGCATGCCAGTGACTTGTCCTCAGTACTACCAACTTGACATGGTATCCTCAGCATCCTGTGTTCAACATCACATAATTGTCATCCACGTTGCACGCACTACATCAACATCACTGCATTAGCATCACATACTCGACATTTGCATCAGCATCATGCAGAGTTACGTATATCCCCAGCAGGAGCTTCACACACACCAATATTAGCATTCAGCATGTACCATCGACACCCAATATTTGCATCCCAATATTGCATCCATATTCAACGTGCACCATCCACACCCACATTTGCATCCCAGCATTGTAACCGCATTGGCTTTTTTGTTTCAGAATTTTTTTAGCATTTGCATTTGCATTCTAGCAATGGGTCATGATTTTTAACGCATCCATCGAATAAGTGCCTCAACACCTACAACAAACCTCACCTTCCTATGGACTTCAGATGAGGTGTCTTGTCAACCTTAAGCATTGGTCTCGATTCCATTGACCGCACTCAGAGAGGGGCATCTGTAGACACCCTGATTATGCTACCGCTCGTTGACCGATTCCTCCAGAAGAGCTTGGTCTAGCTACGACAAAGCATTTCCAACACTAAAACCTATTCAACACCTGAAACCAGCCCAAAAAATCCTAAACCCATGCAAACCACAAGCCCAAGCCCTTTTGGTGGTCAAACATGCAAGGAAACACACCCAAAATCCATGTAGTAGTTCCAGTAATAGGTCCAGCATGTGTCACTCACACGACATGCTACTACGACTATCTAGTGTGGATGGCCAGCACGGGTCACTAACATGGCCCTCCTGATTCAATAGCAGCTGCTAATGGATTGGTTTGTCCTTTCACATTTGGATCATTGATTCCTCGCTTCCTATAGGCTTCCATAGATCTAAACGTGTCCCTTGACATTGTTAGACCATCATACTCTTCATCCACATCCTAAACCCAATCCAATCTGTTTCATTTAATCTCAGCCATTCCCTTTGAATTCGGTTATGAATCTACGTTAATGATGCACTCCCACCTCCTATTTAACCTCTCCCACCTTGTCCATGATGAGGGTGTCAGTCCAAAAACCACCCATCACCAACGAGATGCCTCCCATTGTGTGACAACCTCCTCTTGATGCCTACCACCACAACCATAGCAACTTTGACCACCACACAACCTTGCCCTACATCCCTTAGCCACTACACTACCCAACCATCCATTGCATTCCCACACAACAGCACACACAAGCATCACCTCCACATAGCAGCCGAGTTGCCCAGAGTTGTTGTGCGTGGGGAGAAGAGAAAGTATTTGCCCAAACCCAAATCAAGCAACAAACACAAACACACAAGACAGAGATTTACGTGGTTCCCCGAATTGGGTACGTCCACAGATGGAGAGGCCGTTCTTCACTATGTGTAATTGGGGATACAAAAGGGTGTTAGTCATAACAATGGGAACCCTAGCATATATATACTAGGTCCAAATGA
>JAMKQA010025959.1:0-14025 GCA_024699735.1 Posidonia australis
ATTATAAATTTTCTTTAAATATAAACAAGAATCGTGAATTATAAATTTTCTTTAAATATAAACAAGAATCGTGAATTATTGAGTGTATCCTCCCAAGCTAAGGCCATGCCATCCACCCTGTACGCTTCGGTGGGAACAAGCTACCACAGCAGCCACCCATACCATTATTTATTTGCACATCAAGAAGCTTCATGTACCTCTCTGACATCCGTTGGTGAGAAAGCATCTGAGATTAGGCACAGCTGGAACTAAGTTTAAATGAGGCTTGACCCATCTTCCATGCACCCACACTTGAACTCACTCGGGTCCCAATCAGTTAGTATCCAATTAACTTGCTCATAAATCATATTGATCGTCTATGAGATCATAACTTAGGCTTCATTTGATAAGACTTACGGAAGAAGTTAGCTTTTGACTATATGATAGGAGTTAACTTTTGATAGGAACTGTAGATATAAGAGGAGGCATTCCGTCAAACACCCCCAGGCATCCTCCAACTTGTCAAATCTGATGTACATATTGATCAAATTATTATCCACAAAGGTCACAGAAGAAGAACTCTCCAACGTCTTCGACACCAACGTCTGCAAGCTAAATTATAGAAGAGTAAATGAGAAAAAAAAAAAAAAAAAAACCAAGTTTTTGACTAGAAATTGTTAATCTCCCACTTTTTTAAAATACAAAGTAAATAATGTTTCAAAAGTTATGTACTTATGAAAAACTTACTATTACTTGAAGCTGTATGATGGAGCATTTGAACCATTTTAGCTTATTATTGTAATGTTGCATTTAATTCAGATTCGACATTACAATTGTATATGACTTCTAATTAGAAATTCAGGTACATTAATTTTTAACTTTCATTCACTTATAAATACTATGAACTCAAAAACAATTGATTATAAGTGGAAGAGTCCTAGTCTATCTATATATAATTATAAGTCCTAATCTTTCCTTTTTTAATGTGTTTGTTCTAATAATTAATGTAGTCTAAATATCATTAGCAACTTACTTAATAAAGAAAAGTCAATTACATCCCATCCTACGTGTCATGTCCCCGCACGTGTGTTGCATCACAGCTGTGCAGCGATAGATACTCCCGGATCTACCACTGCCCCACTCCCTCGTGCATATTAATTATAATAACATCTTATTATTTTCTGAGTCAAGGACTTCAAATACCTCCTCCTCAGTCCTCACCCCTAGTCCTCTCCCCATCTCACCTCCAACCAAACCACGGCCGACGTCACCATTCACCAACAACAACATGGTCGCCGGATTCCGCCACAGCGCCACCGTCCTCGGCCCGAAGGAGCCACCATCGCCACCTTGTCATGTGAGGACCAGCAGCCTCCCATGCCGATCCCACCCTACCATGTCGCACCTCCAAAGCCAGCTCCGATCCATCCATGCATGGCGGCAAACACAGGCTGGTCCAACCTCTTGCTATAATTTGGAAGAAGGCCTTCGCCATCTCGAGAGTCTCCTCCGCGTTGGACTTGGTGACCTCCTCCTCCTCCCCCAGACGCAGGATTCGCTCCGGCGCCACCACCAGAAGATCAAGAAGTCGTCGACGCCGCTGCTCGACGACTTCCTCTGCTTCGCCGACGTCTACGCCTCGTTCCGTGACATCCTCCTCTCGATCCAGCAGCTCAGTTCCGAGGCGCGGGCTGCGATGCGGAGGCGGGAGAAAGGCACAGGTCTCACTTCCAATGTCCAGGCAATGAGGAAGGTGGAGAAGGAGCTGCTCAAACTTGCCTCCGTTCTCAGGAGCATGGCGAAATTCAAGCATGTTTACGGAGATCGCGACATTCGAGGTTCGGAGCTGGGAAGTGTGTTGGCGGAGGTGAAATGTGCCGTGGCGTTGGTGTCAGCCTCTGTGTTCGTCGGCCTGGCGAAATTGTTGTCGTCGTCGTCGTCGTCGTCGACGCCCCACGTTTCCAATGCATCGGCATGGGCGGTGGTGAGGAGGAAGAGATCGATGGAAGCAGCCACGGTGGAGGAGGAAAGGCAGACGTGGGGTGAGGATTTGAAACAACTGCATGAGGTGGTGGTGGAGACGGAGAAAGGGAGTGACAGAGTCCTCGGGTCTTTGCTCAACACCAGAGTCTCTCTTCTCAACATCTTCACCCCCTACATTTAAGTAAATTGGGTCTTTGTGTATGTTCGATGAATAACAAGAAGATAATTACAATGTTTAGCTTTTGACCACTTCCAAGACAAATTGCTTCGCTCGACTTGACTTTATGGTATATGTCGCACATGTTTGATTTCTCTACAGGTGTTTTCTTCTGTAAGGTTCACATAATAAACCAAATCTTAGATCTTTTTTTAGAATCTCAAAATTTTCTCATCTCTCTCTTACCTTTTTTCCTATTCTCTTCGTCAAGAAAGAATCTCGTGAACTACAGATCAAACAAGGATGTAAAATTTACACAATAATGATTAATTTCTATCTCAATAACTATGAACCTTTTTTTTTAAAAGCAGTAGATATTTTTTTTTTCTTCTTGCGGTCAGTGATATTCGAATCTGAAAGGAAGATGTGAATTCCACTCTACTTAACCAACTACACCACAACAATTGATTAGTACGTATGAACATTTAATACAACTATAAAACACGCCTTGTTTGCTTCAAGCAACAAACAATTCAGCCTTTCCATCGATGAACAGACTCATGAACTCTTCCCCGTCGACACTCTCCTTCTCGATGAGAAGTTCGGCGAGTTTGTGGAGTATGTCAATGTGTGTATTAATAATATATGTGGCTACTTCGTAAGCCTTCTCAACGAGCTCTCTCACCTCGGCATCGACCACATCTGCGGTAGCCATGGAATAGTCCTTCTGAGAAGAAACCTGTGGGTTTTTTTTTTGCAAAGAACATATTAGCAAGTTCCATATCGGATAAATGGAGCACAAAAGAATTTTGTGATTCAGTTGGAATTGGCAATAACAACCTGTTGTCCTAAAAATGGGTTTCCACCACCTGCTCCAATAGAAATTTGGCCAATTTTCTTGCTGAACCCAAACCTCTCGATCATCTGCCTTGCTACCCGAGAAACCTGCATGAAGTCATTTGAAGCTCCGGTAGTAACATTTTCTTTTCCAAAGATCACCTCTTCAGCTACCCTACAAGAGCAAAGAACATATTTAGCAGCTTGACCTATCAAGTTTTCAACATCAAGCACACAGATAGAGTACTTCTAGAAGTCCTTTCAAACGATTCTCTGCAATTCCAAAGTATGAGAAACTAAAACAATGCTTTGGATTTTCATCACAAGTCGAAACCATGCATATGGGTAGATTTTGTGGGAATTGAGCTTAGCAGTACATTGTCATTAAAGGAAGGAGCAAATGGAAGCACTGCCCAATGAACAACATTCCAATTTTTAAGCCCTTGAAGGATTCAGAAAACCAGTGTTTTAAAACCCCACTCTGTCAGCACGTTTGTACCAGGAACAGGCAGGAAACTTGTGAACTGAACACATCCAAACCATTTTAACGGTCTAACCAACTGATTGACTGGTCAAACTTGTTACAAGTGACCTGATTCTATGTTTTTGTTATCGGACGTTTTAACTTAGATGCTCATTTTTATTCTTCTTCATGTTATCAAGGCATTTGCAAAATATCATGTATATGTATAACCCTAAATATGTTTTCTAAACTTTTTTATTAAAAAATTTAAATTAATTTAATTATGACTCAGTTATCCAACAGGGTCATGAAGCAGTTAGGAAAAGCAGTTTCACAACTGGGTCAGTTCTGAAAACCATGAGGCAATTAACAACTGGATGAGATCATATTCGAACCTTCCACCAAGTGCAACAGCCATCTGTTGTTCTAGGTAGCTTCTGCTGTATAATCCAGACTCAAGTCTCTCTTCACTTGGTGCAAAAAAGGTCAAACCACCAGCTTGGCCACGAGGGATGATGGAAATTTTTGTAACAGGATCATATTCAGGCATAAGTGCACTAACTAGTGCATGCCCAGCCTCTGCATATGTACCCATAAATAAACGTGCATTTGTAAGTCTATAACAATCATGACGAAAGTAAATTTATGTGTCAAAAATAAGACAGCAGCAATACCATGGTATGCTACTAATTTCTTCTTCTCTTCCGATACAACTGCATTCTTCTTCTCAGGTCCAGCAATAACTCTTTCCAAAGCATCAGATATCTCGTCTTTGCTTATTTCTTTAAGCTCACGTCTGGCTGCAAGAATAGCTGCTTCATTCATTAGATTTTGCAGATCAGCTCCTGTAAAACCAGGGGTTCTCCTAGCAATTTTATCGAAGTCAACGTCCTTAGCAAGTGCCTTTCCCCTGGAGTGCACCTGCAACACGCAAATTTAGGAAAAAGAACACCAAAAAGGAATCACAAATTAATCACTGCAGACAAATGCAAAAAAGCAGGAAAAACAATAACCACAAATTTATATGACATACAAAATAATACATGCCACAAATAAGGGTTGTATGATCGTATCATCTATAATTAGTCAAAACTGTAACTCTTAGTAATATTCTTTCTAGAAAACTCAAATGGTAGACAAAATTCCTCAATATAATACTGAAAATTTTCTTACACATGATTTAAGAATGAAGTCATTGGGCTAATGCTGGTCTCCTAGTATTATACCTTAACCTTAGTGTAATCAAAATATGACAAAACTGAATAATTTCTTGCACACAATTACTCTTGATGTGGAATTATGTGGGAATTGAACTACAGTCTGGTTTCCAGATAAAGGAATGGTCCGCACTCCAATTCCATGTTAGACTGCAATCTCTACTCCAAAGGGGAACACTAGCTATAGTTTATGATTATAAATGAGAGTTTTAAATAGATTTCAGACATACAAAATAATCATATTATTTTTTGCAGATGTACAAACGAAGCTGCAAATTCCTACTATTGCATATTCCCATGTCATCTTACAGTTCTTGTCTCTCAAAAGAAACCATGTTAAATAACTAATAGTGATCAGAGATACATGAAAGCTAGAATAGTAAGTATGGTGGTGTTCCCAACATAAAATTCCATAATTTATAGCAACCTTGGTTTTGAATCATCTTAGGTACTGCATTCTAATATCTACAGAACTAATTATAATTTTTTTAAAAGGCATATGCAAAAAGGTTCTAACTGTATGTAAATCATGGGAACACCATTCCTAGATGAGCAAGATAAGCATGCAGCTAGGCATCCAATATTCTGATTTAGAAGCAAATCAGTTGACTTGGCTAATTTGTATACAGAATGTGGACAGCTGTGAAAATGTGAGTTAAAAATCTTCTGTGGCAAGTTTACATTATAAAATTCAGGTAAATCATGTGTAGACTAGTAGCCAATAAAATAAGTATTTCATAATTATTGACCACCTCTTCATCAGAAGTAACTGCTTGGTATAAATAAAATGTGGGACTGAATCTCCATGGAGGGCTTCCACTTCTTACATACATTAACATGTAAACAAATTTGCCCTTAGTATGGCATTCTCTCCCATCATTTTGCGACTTCTCTAGGAGTCATTGCGATGTGAAGGAGATATTGCTGTTTGAAGAGGTAGGCAGTGCAAAAAAAAAAATTGCCCTTAGTAGAAGTCTCACATGAAAAAAATAGTTCTTTTGAACCTATCATGATTCCCTCAATAAGTACTTGACTTAATTATTTCAGTTCAAAATTTTAATTCTAAATAGAATTCAGAAAGAGTAACATTCATCAGAAGTGTTTCCATTGTCATATGCAATGACCTAGTGCCCAGCACCACTTTCATATTCGAACTCTCAACTCCCAACAGAAATCAAGTTGAACAAATGCCAACCTAACAACAATTTGGATATCAAAATGAATGCCAAATATTAGCAAGCAGGTAAAACAGTAGTATTGCCAATTCATTTGAATTTTGACCTAAATCATGAATAGGCCACCTTACATACAGAAGTGTAAAATATTGACTAAAGTCAATTATATTTTTGTTATAAGGTAAAGAAAATGAGTCATATGTGGTGCAAGAAGTTACCTATTGCTACCTAGCTTGATGATAATTGGAAACCATTTATATCAAAGACCAATGACGAGAATCCAACTATCAAAACCAGTAAGCATGATCTGTTGATTCTATTAAGAAAAAGTATCATAAATATATATAGTGGGGAAACTATTGCAGTCATAGTAATAACACAGGTGAACCACAAAACAATTGGAATACAATACAAAATAATTGGAATACAACACACACATAATCACATAAAGATGACATATGGACACAGATAAATTCAAAGTTCAAAATATGTAAGAAGTTTACCTGCAGGATCTTCACTCTACCAGCAACATCAGGCCTATCCACTGTGACTTGTCGGTCAAACCTACCTGGCCGCAGCAATGCTGCATCTAAAACATCTGGCCTGTTTGTGGCCGCCAACACAATCACACCACTGTTTCCTGAGAAGCCATCCATCTCTGTCAATAGCTGGTTGATGGTCTGTTCTCTTTCATCATTCCCTCCACCAAGCCCAGCACCACGCTGCCTCCCAACAGCATCAATTTCATCAATGAACACAATACAGGGTGCCTTGGTTTTTGCTTTCTCAAACAAGTCCCTGACTCTTGAGGCTCCAACACCAACAAACAACTCCACGAATTCAGAAGCAGCACAGGAGAAGAACGGCACACCGGCCTCTCCGGCCACAGCTCTAGCCAACAGGGTCTTCCCCGTCCCTGGTGGTCCAACCAAAAGACATCCTTTCGGAATTTTGGCACCAAGAGCTGTGTACTTATCAGGGTTCTTCAAGAAATCCACCACCTCCTGGAGCTCAAGCTTGGCCTGCTCGGCACCAGCGACATCAACAAAGGTAACACCAGTCTCAGGCACCTCCTGAAACTTAGACTTGGACCTTCCAAAGTCCATGGGCCCTCCGAGGCCACCCGGTCCTCCTCCGGGGCCACCCTGGGCACGCCGGAAGAGGAAGAACAATCCGGCAAACGCAAGGAAAGGGAAAATAAGATTACCAACGAAGTTGAAGAGCCCATTGCCGGCATCACCCTCGGAAACCGAGATATCGACGCCATTCATCGCAAGAATGTCGATAAGGTTCGGGTCATTGGGCACCGTCACCGTCGCCCGGCGGCCATCAACAGCACTAAGCTGGAGGGCACCACCATCTTTGCTGAAGCGGACGCGTTCCACCTTCCCCTTCTTGACGGCGTTAAGGAACTCACTATAACGCCACTGCGTGCCGTCGGGGATATCAGCGGAAGCCTGGGGCTTTGGGGCAGTGAGGAGGTTCTGCGTAAATGGGTTGGCGGAGGATTCGGCAGTGGTTGCAGCTTCCACCTCGAGCACCGGAGGCGGGAGCTGAGGAGCGGCGATGGTGGGTTCGCCGGCGTCCAGAGCCAATGCCTGGGATGGGGATGAGAGAGTGGAGAAGAGGATGGTTGCCAAAGCCACCTTCTGGGAGGAGGACAAACTGTTGATTGGGACAGCTAGATTGGGTTTTGGGTCGGAATCCGAGTTGGGTTTTCTTGGGTTTGGTGGAAGCAACAAAGATTTGATTGATTTGGGTACCCTTCGGTTTCTGGATAGAAAGAGAAGAGGGTGAGTTGGGGTCGTGGTTTTGGTTTTGGGCTGGAACTGGGTGCCATAGAAGGCAGAGGAGAGGAGTAGGTGGCTTGTAGAAGCCATTACCTTTGCTGCTGCTTCTTCTTCTTCTTCAGAGGGAAAACCGCAGCGGAAATGATGGGATTTTTTGGGTATAAGAAGCAATGGGATCGGAGGAGTGAGTGGTGGTGGTGGTGGATAGAAGTTTAGCTTGCTTGCTGGCTGCTGCTGCTGCTGCTGTGGACGTGGAGGAGTAGGAATCGAAAGATGGGAGTTTCACTGTGGAAGGTTTGGAGAGCCGTGGAGAGAAGAAATGGGTACCTGGAGATCAATCACTCCAGGTTTGGGATTGTGGAGATTCGGGGCGGCTACGTGGTTCTTCTTCGGTCCAGTCATTTTGAGGATGATATGATTTATTGCCTCCTCTGGTGGGAGAAATTTGTGTTCGTCAATCATACATCATGCATACGTTAACAAAAAAAAATCATACATCATGCATATCGGATGTGTAACATGTGTTATGTTGGGAATTAAGAGGTTAATTGTAGTTAGTTTCCATTTTTATTTCCCCTGAAATATTTTTAGTTAGACTTGAGAGAATCTAGTCTAGAAGTCGAATTGGCAAGCATTTTACAATGCAAGGCCCAATGACAGGTGTAGAAAGCGTACAGCCTGTAGATAACATGTGTTCAATATACATAAACAAGTATTTTACAATACAAGGCTGAATTAGAGGTATAAAAAGGATTAGATTGGATTAACCTGGTCCTGTACCTAATCAAGTCGTAGACTGTACTGGAGAGGGAGGACCTAAGTTCCAATCCGGCCCCTAACCCTTCACTAAACCAAGATCGAGTCGAGTTTGGGCCTTTTAAATAAAATATTTAAAAAATATATATTAATGTAAGTAAATACTATTTAATTAACAAAATCAAGATTTTATTAGACAATATACCATTAAAATTACATAAATAACTAAACAATGTTTATAAAATTACAAAACAAAATATATAATTAACAAGATCAAGGTTTTATTACACAATAACCCATTAATTACATATAAAATTATACAAAACATGTAAAATACATTAAAAAAACTTAAATAATGTTGGATCATACCAAGGCCTAAATATCTAAGCCCATCCTGTCCCACATAGTACTAGTTCGACCTACAACCTATATGAGTCAGGCTAGGCCTAGGTCCATGGTAGGCAAGGTCGGACGCCTGTTGACATCAATAAATTTCAAGTGCAATATAAGCTTGTAAAAAATTGAAGTCCATCGAAAAAGAGCACATAAGATATCTCCATAAGGGAGTGCCAACCCGTTGACTCAGCCACACGATAAGGGATTCACCCAACAAATTCCACCCCATGCATTTACATGAAACTATTTTGAATGACAAAAGATATTGTTAAGATATGCTACTCTTAGATATTTTGAACTTAAAATTTAAAGATATTCATATTTAAATTTAAGACGAGAAGCCTTCTAAGTAAGGACTTCCTTCCTTCATTGAAACAGATCAAAATTCATGAAGATCGGATGCACACATTTAGAAATCCATAGGCAGAGATCTCAAGACATAGACACCGAGAGGAGAAAGGTCACTTAAGGAGTTTCTAGACGCTCGAACCCTACACTCACTTACCTATGTTTGAGCAAAAGTCAACAAGGAGAACAACTTTCTTCACACAAGGTATCCATTTTCCCTCCTAAGTTGACCTCGTTGTAGGAAAACATATATGTTTAGATTTCATATAGATTATCATTAATGTAATGTTTGAATCACATGCATTCTATATTTCCACTATATGCAATATTACACCATGTATCATTGGATACTATATTCAATAATACAAATCCATATGCCTGACAAATGATTCATCTATTTCATGTTACCTTTTTATGCAACATCGCATCGTGTATTATTCAATACTATATTAAGTATTACACACTCATATGTACAACACATGATTCATGTACTTTATACCACTCCTATATATAACATCATATAATATATTATTCAACATTATATTCAATAATACAAATCTATGCATTTGATACATGATTATATGCACTTCTTCAACATTGCATTTGAATATACATGAAAATAATATGTGATTATACTTGACGCTCATTCGATCCTTGGATTGAGGTGTTTTGCATTGTTCAATCTTGAACCGAGCCGAGCAACTAATCCCACACCATATATGTGACATTCGTTGTAAATGCCATGGCACAACTCATCCAATCGATTACCTAAGTGTCCTTAAGCCAATCACCTACGGCACAATGCCTAATTGATCTTACATCATATATGTTGACCATCTTTGCACTAAAATGCATTCCTTTTGACATGTCAATAGAGAATAGAATACGATATCATAAATCAAATATATATCAACATTGTATTCGATTTATTTTGATATTAATCCAAGTAAATCATATTTGATCTCATACTACATTGATATTATATTTGATTTCACACTTGGACATATTATATGACATATTTATTGACAATATATTTGATTTATATCAAAACTTTATATTATTATTAAATCATGCTAGATCACGTATTTTTATTGACATTATATTCAATCATAGGTATATTTGAACTCGTTCACTCTTTTGCAATAGATCGTGTATTCCTATTGACATCATATTAATCTTGCACTTTACATAAGAAAATATTGTTCACACTCGAGCATGAGTTTTTTCAACATTATATCCGATAATATGTGTGTTTAATCTGATATTTTTCTCAACTTTATGTATGTTAACCAAATGTTAATTGCGACACCATATTTGAGCATACATGAAAAAAAAACAAATGTGATCTCAACCTCGAACCAGGTCAAGCGACCAAACTCACACCATATGTATATCGTTCGTCGTAAATGTCATGACGTAACATGCCTAATCAATCACCTAGGACGCAATGATTGTTCAACCTACAAGCCAATTGCTAGGGACATTCCGACCTCAAACTAGGTCAACAACTGATCTAACATCATCCATATTATTATTAAATCATACTAGATCATGTATTTTTATCAATATTATATTCAATTATATGTATAGTTGATCTTGTCTTCTCTTTGGTAATAGATTATGTATTTTCCTCAACATTATATTCAATTATACATATATTTGATCTAATGCTTTAAACCTCAATATTATATTCGAACATATACATTCAACATCATATTGGAACACACTTGAAAATCATATGTAAACCTCGACATTACAATCGAGCATGCATGTGTCATTCAACTTCGAACAGGGTCATGTGACCAATGTCAATATGTAAACCTCAACATTATACTCAAGCATGCATGTTTCATTTGATTTTGAATAGGGTCGAGCGACTGTTCGCATAATTACATGTTAATTTCGACACTATATTCAAATATGCATAAAAATCATATATTAATTTTGAGACCATATTCGAATACAAATAATTAGATATAAATCATTTTTGCGTTCACCATTAATGCGTAAAAGCATTATTATATAATTGTTTTTTCTCTTTTATTTTTTGGAATATGTGTGTGATGATCATAATAAGGTCCTTTCATTGTAATTAATGAACCATCATTAGAATAATACAAGAGAAATCCAAATATTGAAAAAATCATAATATGACCCTGAGATTTGTTAGAAAATACAAGTTCTACAGGAATATAGAAAAGAAATTGCAAATAGTACTACTGAACCCCTTTTACACCTCTAGGCTCAGTGGGAGTTTCTTTTATTAATGGAGATGAACTAGTGTTAAAACTTCAATTCTAAAGTGAATTTAATATTGTCGGTGTCAAGTCAAATTTCAACTCAAACTTGTTTTCCTCTTTAGTTTAGTTTAGTTTTCTAAAAATAACTTAAGCTTGTCGATTGTTTGTTAGAAAAGTAGAGAAGTTAACCAATACAATCTTAGATCACATCTGGTTTGTCTTTTTCTTAGGAAATATTTGGAAACACATTTTTACGTCAGCTTTTTGCTTTAAATGCTTATTGTTCAATAAGCATTTCCAAACAATGTCTAATACACGAACTTTTCCACAAAAATTAGTTGTAGCTTTTAATGTATTTTAAGCTATTGGACAGCTTTTAGAAAAGTTAACGTATATTAGCTTTTTGAAAAGTTATAATTATTAGTCATAGCTTCTTCAATGATATCATTAGAAGTTGATTTTAACTACAACATGAATTCAACAAAATTATAATATAAAAATTCCGACAACAGCAGTGGCGACGACGACGATAGCAATGGCCAAGGGCAAAGCTAAGTGGGGACTGATGGGGTCTTAGACTCCATTGGATTTTTGCAAAAAAAATATTTAGTATTGGGTTGTTATTGAAATTTGCCCACAAAGTCCACCCAAAACCCTATTTGTCATTTGACGACACAACCTCCTCCTCCTCCTCCTCACCTAAAACATTCTTGTCTCTCTCTCTCCCCTACACAGCCATCACCCATCGACTCAGCCTCCTCCTCCTTCTCCCAACCTTCCACTAACACAACCTCCTCCTCCTTTTCCTTCTATCGAACACAGTCTCGTCCTCCTCACTCCTCCATCCGTCAGCACAAGCCGCGTAGCCTCCTCCACTCCTTGGAGAAGGCTTAAAACATATGATTTTAAGCATTTTGTCAATCTAACTTTAGATTATTGATATTTATCTTCACTTTAGTTTTTTTTCACGTATATCAAAGCTTGGTGCCAACTAACAAAGTTGGTTATATACTAGTACTCATAGAGCTTCGGTTTTGATATATTGAAATTAGAGTATTGGGTATTGTAGGTGAGTAATGAGTTGTATATTAATCAATTTTAAAAAATTTGGAGATAATTAATGAAGTTAAATTTTTCTGAGATTTCATACTTATGCTTTGTACTAACTGCTTTTTATGTCTTGCTTAATCATTATTTAGATACTTGTTTTTCATTTATGGATAATGTTCTTGATAAAAGGGAAAAAAAGTACTATTGTATTTTTAAAAAAAATTTGAATTGTAATGATGGCATATTATGTTTGTTTGGAATTTTTATAAAAATACTATATTTATTAGCAGCTCCCATTAATTTGAATTCATGGCTTCACCACTGGCGATTGCGACAACAACGACGGCAATAATAATGACGACGACAGTGACAACAACGACAATGGCAGCAAAAATGGCGATGGCGTTGGTGGCGACAGTGAGAATAATATAGTATTTTGATTAACTCATAAATGTTTATTAGACATACAAACCAAGCAAACTTTTCTTTAGCTCCATAAAAGCTACAAACATTATGGCTTAACAAAAATTTAGTTTTTCCCAATAAGTTGTGTAAGAAAAAGCGTTTTCAAACGCAACCATAATTTCTTTGGATTATATTTAACTTCTTAAAATATCTTTTTGTAATTCAATATTTTCTAGCTTAATGTTTTTTTGTAAATCTCAAATCAGACAGGGTTCACCACTCAATACAATGTGCAAACCATTTGATGGGATGTTTACAACCTGATCATGTTGGATCATGTGGCATAAAAAGAAACTTGTCTACGACAGTGTGTGTTAAATGGTTCCGTATACGTAGATCTCCCCAAAGTCGTTGCTATAACAGCTCTATAAGTATCTTTTACAGTGTAAGCTCTAGTAGGAGTCCAGAATTGCATTTAGCTATTCAAATCTTTAACTCTCTGATGTTTCCAACTCTTACATTCTAACGTTTTACCCTCGATAAGCTAGCTTGCTAGGCTTCCACACCCCTTAACATTTATAGCAACGATAAGTCGATGAGAGTCACAGTGATAAGGTGGGGGAGGATCATAACGATGAGGTAGGGGAGGAGATGAGAGTGCGCCTCGTCCGCCATTATTGAGAGAGGTTAGCTTAAAACAATGGAAGAAGAAATCATTGAAAAGGGCCATAAGAGCATAGAAGGCTTCAGCCTGAATTTAAGCCACACTCCTCATCTCATCTCCGTTCACAGCCATCCTCCTCACTAGGATGCAAACGGCTACAATATATCTGTATCTGTTTATGAATGGATATAGATATCTATGACCATGTCGGTGGAACCCTTGGTGCGGTTCTCCACCTACTCCGGTGTGCGGAAACACACAGGGAGATCCGATACGGTCACAGCGAAAATGGTGAATCCGGAAGAAGAGAAGACTCAGAAACACCAAAAGGAAGACAAAAGGATAAGGAAAGGAGTCGCCACCTAGTCTTTTAATAGAAAGACGAAGAAAACCAAAAAACACCAGAAAATGCAGAAAGCAAACAAGATGCAAAGATGCATGCGTGATCTGTGCCTAATGGATAATGCAAGATGAATGCGGGCCAGAGAAAGGGTAAGGATTCTGGTTACGCATGGGGAAGGGGTTAGGCACCCCTATACGCCCGAGAAAACTCGATCTTTCTAGG
>JAMKQA010025960.1:0-15379 GCA_024699735.1 Posidonia australis
CCTCTAGAGGGGTTGACGATGTAGGAGGAAAGCCCTATAGGGGCTAACAGTGGTGAAAAAAAAGGTGGAGAGGGTGTGTCGACGGCTAGGGTTGAAGGTGGGATTAGGTTTTGTTCTGGTGCTTTGCTTTGATATCATGTGAGAATGAATAGAGAAAAGGATTATTTCTGTTATTGAGCATGTAGTTACATATAAATGGGGTTTATCAAATGTCCTAGATTAAATGGATATCCATTAATTCGTCTAACTAATAGGCCCTTAATATGTAACATAACTCCTTTAACATAACTCCTCTAGAGGGGTTGACGATGTAGGAGGAAAGCCCTATAGGGGCTAACAGTGGTGAAAAAAAAGGTGGAGAGGGTGTGTCGACGGCTAGGGTTGAAGGTGGGATTAGGTTTTGTTCTGGTGCTTTGCTTTGATATCATGTGAGAATGAATAGAGAAAAGGATTATTTCTGTTATTGAGCATGTAGTTACATATAAATGGGGTTTATCAAATGTCCTAGATTAAATGGATATCCATTAATTCGTCTAACTAATAGGCCCTTAATATGTAACATAACTCCTTTAACAATTTTATTTCATTAGATTTTTGGAAGCTAGGTATGACAAGAGTACCAAATTCTTTTAGAGTCATACTGATGCAACATTATGTTCAGTATTGCTGCCAATTACTCATGAATCTCATGGCATAAGGTGCAGTATAAGATGCATATGACTTGTAATAATTGAAAAAATGCAGTGATGCTTTTGAAAGTGGGAAATATATCTGATACACTTTGTACATGAAGTAAACCCATCAATAGAAAAAGACCGTGTATGACCATCTCTTAGTGGCGCTCACTAACCTTATAATGACATTCTCTGACCCTGTCACTATGAATTGCCTGGTTAGTTGGTGATACCTGATTAAGACTCTATTGTTGGTATATTTTGAACTCAAGCAAGCATGCATGGAAAGGTCCGAGCACAAGCTAGAGACCAATGTAATTAAAAATGGAATCTCATATATCACAAATGTAAACTGTAATGCAAATTATTGCTGGTTTTTTTTGCTCTAGTTAAAGTAGTGAGTCCCTTAATTATTTATTTAGTGCCTTTCTAGCCTCTACTTTACCTTACAACAAGTTGATCTCATCTTTATCATAGTACCAGCCTTGTCAATGTCAGCAGAAATGGGTAGCATCAAATGCTACTTTAAAATGACGTCATTGTAATGCTTAACTGCAAAAGTGCAATCTTCTAAAATTCTGAGTAATTGGTCTTATCTGTGATTATAGCAGCATGCATGTATATACAAACGGTATCAAAAGTTTTAGACAACAATGTCACGAAGCATAAACATGAGGGTGGTTTCACAGGATGAATACATAAGTATTTGGTGGTCGGAGCAATCTGTTAATCAAAATCTTTACATAATATACTGGAGGAGCTTACTGGTCAAACTTATGTTTGAGTTATCTATGAATCAAGTAGAACTGTGACATTGCAATGAAGAATTATCTGCCAACATCTATATTTTCTTAAGCTAATAGCACTGATTCATCAATACACAGAAAGACTATTTCTGGCTTAGTGTTTATTCCACTTTCTGCAGGCAGCAGAAGTGGCACATTCTCTTTTTTGCACGTGCTACAAATATAACCTACATGTTGAGAATGCTTCTGTACTTCTTTTGCTTGCTGAGATCCACAAGGTAAGGCTTCCTTGATTGTATACCTGCTCAAGTGTGTCTAACATTGTTTGCTAGTGAGATAACTTTTCTGCAATTTTTTTTTACAGAAATCAGGCAATGCAGTCCTAGGGCTCCCTTATGCATTAGCTAGTTTATCATTTTGCCAGTCGTTTAACTTGGATCTACTTGAAGCATCTGCAACATTAATGGTTGCTGAATTGTGGCTTTCTCTTGGCTCAAGCCATGCAAAAAGAGCATCAAGTCTTGTAAACCGAACTCTTCCCATGATTCTTGGTCATGGAGGATTGGAGTTATGTGCTCGAGCCAATACTGTAGTGGCAAAATGCCATCTGTCTGACCCTAGCTTTTCAGGTACTGTCTTGTTCACCCTGGTTTTGATTGCTATGCTAATTTTTTCTTTTTTTTAAACGAGTAATCTAATTTACTTCTTAAGTCTTGTGAAAATCAAACGGAAGATATGTTTTATGATTTTTGTAATGCTTGTCTGCTGACAATGGGTCGGGTTTAACTATACCTAGACTTAGACCTATCTTGATTCACAAGGTTAAGATCAGGTCTACACTTGCAATCTAAAATTTGAATCTAGGCCTAAACCCATGAAGAGTCCTGGGTCTGACAAGTCTACTTGAAAGTATATACATTTTTACATATTTATGTTACTTTTTTCATCCCACCACTAACAAATAAAATATTTTTACGCATGAATATGACAATTTATCCAAAGTTTTTTTAAAAAGAAGGTAGGGTTTTAATTGCAAATAGAAGAGTTTGTTACATAAACAAAATTAAATGAATGACTATAATCAATATGACACAAAAATTAAATTATTATATATTTAAATATAATTATTATAATATAATTCAAGTCCATGAATCATGGGTCTTGATATTTTTGAATCCAGATTCGATCCACTAAATAAGTAGGTCTATCGGGTTTGGGCCTGAGTCCATGGGTTTTATTTTTTAGACCTAAATCCTTACTTCATGGATCTCAGGTCCAGATTTGACTCATTGATAAGCCTAGGTGCATGAGGTGAAGATGATCCTTTTTGGCTCTCACAATGTTATTTCATCCCCAGTTCTTCCAGCTGTATATATTTCTTAGTTGCCATAAATCTGAAATCTAGTTAATGCAGGCAGGATATTTGGAGAGTTTTGTACATTAATTTCGATACTTCTGCAGTTGTAGGTATATGCTTTTGGCCAGTTGTGATATCTTTGTGCAACATATGAGGAACAATATTCATTTTCTATTCTCTAATTTTCATAGTTTGTTTCACTCAAGTTCATTTTTCCTATCTTCCTCTTTCATTTTTGATGATCTGGTACAATAATCATGAAATGGCGTCAGATCACTCTCATGTTGGGTAAAGTATATGTGTTGTAGTTCTACTACTTTTTCTACTGCCTTCCTTTCTTATTCATGGTTTTCAATTTGAGGCTGCAATTATTATGTGCATCTGATAAGTTAACACGTCTACCCTACTTGGGACAATTTTTAATAATGGATCAATATATAGACACTGAGATTTGGATCTTCTTCTTGTTTTCTTCTTTTTCTTCTTCTTCCTTTTTTTACTCTTTTTTCCCCCTATTTTGTACGTCATTGTCCTTATCAACCCTCCCATATTTTTCCTGTTTTCTGTAATCAGTTCCTGAAAACCCTGATATTGTGTTGGATTCCTTAAGACAAGCTGCTGAGGACCTTGAAATTTTGGAGGTATGCTTTCTTCGCTAGATGCTATGATATTGCATTTAATTTGATGTGAACTTTTTCCTTATTCCTAGCATCAGCCTTGTTATGTAGACACTAATTCGTTGAACTTCAACTTATCATCAACTTTGTGAAGTTTGTCATCCGCTGATATTCTCCATGCTCGTCTTTTTTTTGGGTGGGGGGGAAATTGCTATTCTCCATGTTGCGGTACAGTATCATGAAAGGGCTGCAGAAGCATTCTACTTAACAGCCATGGTCCACAACAAGCTTGGGCAAATGGAGGAAAGGGAAGAAGCAGCATCCTCTTTCAAAAGGCATATAGTTGCTCTTGAGAAACCTGGAGATGAGGATGACCTGCGTGCTCATGGGTTATAGGAAGCACGTGTTGATAAGATCAACCTTAAGTACAAGTGGAGGAGCTTCCTGCAAGGTAGGCCGTCAACAGCCCTTGTCATTATCCAAGTGTAGGCTTAAATCTTCCTCTTCCTTTATGTACCTTGCTTGCTGCCGCTATTTCAGGGCACAATATAATTCACAATTGTAACATTCTTATTCTTTCTCCTGTTTCGTGGTAGTTACTGCTTTGCACAATATTATTGAAAACCGAACGCAAAATTAGGGACAGGGCTACTCCATGCTCGTCGCCTATATAAAAGAAAAAGCAGTGAATAGCCCAAAGATTGGTCTTCCCATAGTGACAAAGGAGGATGCTTTGTAATGCTGTCGATCCTTGACAAGATTGGTGTACATAGTTCTCTCATCTCAAATGTACCGTTTATCATGTTGTTTCCTATGTTTACTTTTCAATGGGATCTTATGCGTTAAGGATGTCCTTTCGGAACTTACAAGAAGAATCAGACGAAAGTTGTTGCATTGCACTTTTGTTTCTGTTACTTTGAATAGCAACTAAAGAAAGCATCATGGTTCTTCCGTTTTGAATATTCGATGGGTTCAAGTCCTTTTGCTTGCACTTGGACTTTGCTCGTAACTCTTCAACATTTGCTAATCATTGCTATGCAGTTTTTCACCAATAAGGTACATGTCTGAGCAAATATGGGATCCAGGTGAGACTTCAAGTTTTATTCAAATGGAGAGAAACGAATACTACAAAGCACAAACACGTATGGGACCCACCAAATGGACTACTACCAGTACCGCGGCAAATGTGCACGGGTGATATCAACAGTCAACACTGTTCGTTGGCGTTTATTGTTGTGTATAACTGTTACAGTAATGAGAAGTATATGGTCATTTCTTCACCGTTTGCTTGTTGTAGCTGCTTAGTGTTTGGCATCCAACAACTTCTCGTACTCTTCAATCGACTTGAACAACTCCGAGAAGTTCCCCTTTCCGAAGCCTCCACATCCTCCTTTCTGGTACAGCTCTCCTTTCTCGTCCTTCACCATACAACCTATTCTCTGGATTATTTCAATGAACATCGTTGGCCTGGAAAAAATCAACGAGGTGTGTAATTTGTTACCATGATTGCCTTTGTAAGTTTCCAAGCCTAGATTTACGTTTCATCGTTCAGGAGTTGCTTTCATGCCTTCTTCCAGTTAAATTTTGCTAATATGTGTCCGTAATTTTCATTATGGAGGGAAGGAACAATGTTTGTTGGTTGCATACCTGTCCCCCACGGGCTTGGTGAAGATCTGCAGCAGCACACCCTGATCGTCCCTGTCCACAAGAATTCCAAGCTCCTCGCATGCCACCATTTGCTCCTCCGAGAGCACGTCACCGGCCCTTCTTCGGAGATTCCTATAATATGTTGGTGGCGGCGGCGGCATGAAGTCGAAGCCGCCTGTCTCCGTCCTTTGCCGCATTCCCCGGACGGTGGCAATGGCGTCATCCGTGGCGAGAGCTAGGTGCTGTACCCCGGGGCCGAGGTTGTGGTCTAGGTACGTTTGAATCTGGCTCCTCCGCTTACCCAACACAGGCTCGTTGAGTGGAAGCAACACCGTCTCTTTGTTGTTCGCCAACACCATCGAGTTCAACCCACTCTCTGTCGTGCCCACTAATGAATCAAAGAGAGAAGACGTTAGATTCTGGTATCTTTGGACATATTCTTGACAAACATTTTGTAATGGAAAAGGTTTTTCGTACACACAATACTACACTTACACAATTTATCTTAATCTTTAAATGATGACGTAAAAAGAGGGATGATTATGGATCTCATCACCCAGGGTTGAAATTATATACTATAAATTTTTTATTTTTATTTTTAAAACGTAGAAAGTCATTCATTACTATTCAATTTTTGTAAGGAAAAGTCCGTTTAAATGGAAATTATCTGCCGCCCATCAAAAGAGAAGATTTACGTACAATATAAAAAAGAAGCAACGTGAGATGTGTCTGTTCCCCTTGTGAAATGCCAAACCCATACTATAGTTTTTAATGCAATTCCAAACTGCCCTAGGAACGAACCCATACTTGCGAGACATAGGAGTCAAACAGGCCAGGATTATCTTCCCATCTTGTAGACTACCACAACAACAAAAAAAATCCTCCTTACAAAAAAGAAGAACAAGGAAAGTCCTGTGTTAATCCTGAGAAAACACCAAAACACCTTTCTTCAAAGTAGTCGAGTTGATACCATGGTCACACAGCTAGACAATTACTAGTGAAATGCAAAGAAATCTATGCCTCTAACCTAGAAGACTAAACTTCTATTAGTTTATGACCATGAAAAGCAAATAAAACCAGATCTACACCACAAACACAAAATTCAACTTAGGTCCACAAAAACAACACGTATCTTACTTACCATCCTCTGCAGTGAACTCAGCAAACTCATGGAAGCCAGTGAACCTCTTGATGTAGTCCACTACCGGCCCCAACATCTCCACGTTCCCCACCGCATGATCCAGTCTTTTCAGTCCCAAACCCATCCCCTCACCACCACCACCACCACTCTCCTCAAACCCAGGTAGAAACTCACACCCAAACCCAGTTCCATTCCTACTAACAAACCTCAGCACCACGTCCCCATAAAGCTCCACCTCAGCCATGGCCACCTCCCCTCCGCCCAGCTCCACCGGCCCGAACGCCGGCCGGGCACCGTTCCCGACGCTCGCCTCAAACGCCTTCTGGGCATCTTCCACTTCGACGGCAACAGCCCGGAGGCCCAGCCCGTGGTTCTCCACGAAGCGGTGGCAGCCGTCGGCGCTGAAGGAGGGGATGGTGGCGGTGGGGGTGAGGCTGCCGGAGGAGGGGAAGGGCGGGTAGGGGGCGGAGAAGAGGAACCGGAGGTTGGAGGATCGGAGGAGGTAGGAGGCGTGGGAGAGGTTGCCCGTGGAGAGGTCGGAGTGGGAGGAGAGTGGCATGCCGAGGCCGTGGGAGAAGCGGCGGGAGGTGTTGGTGGCATCAGAACACCAGAACTCGACGTGGTGGAAGCCGAGGATGGGGAACCTGTCGGTTTTTGTGTTCGACCGGACGAACTTGGAGTGACCCACTAGCTTAAACGTCTCCGGCGAAGTAGTGGTGTTGTTGTTGTTTTTTCCATCCACTGGTGGAGTGGTGGGCATGGTTCGAGCTTGGCAGGTGGTGGTGGAGCGGCGGAGGTGTGTGGTGGTGGGAGGAGGTGCAAGTCTTATATAGGGGGTGTTGCTGGTGTGGTGAGGGATTTGGGTTTTGGGTTGGGAGAGATCTCGTGGGTGGTGGAGCTTGAGCTTGAGCTTGGCAGATGGAGGAAGGATGCAATCCATGTGTATGTCTTGTGTTTGCGTATGTGTGAGAGAGAGAGAGAGACACACACACAGAGGAAGAGAGAGAGCTGAGGTTAATATATGTGTGTTGTGTTGGTAATCGGAATCGGATCGGTTTGGTGGTCAACGATTATTGATTATAATGATTAATTAGATGATCAAATTGATTAATTAGTTTGATTGACTAATCATTACTGTTGACTATTATTATTGAGTGACAAGTATGCGAAGGGAATCGATTTTGGCCCGTTTGGGAAACTTTGATGATGATGGTGGACCATACCTCTATACACTAAGTATGTATGAACGAAGGAATTTCAAGACTCATGATGATACGTAAGTTAATGGGAAGCGTTACGGTGAAGTGCAAGTAACGAAACTTCAATGTGTGGACTTGATAAGCGTGGACTTGATAAAGCTTTTGAATGCACGGGAATATACTGTTGAGCTTACGCAGGTTTTATTGTTTCAATGGATCTTTGTTTCATATTAACAGCAAAATGATTAAAAACCATAATCGAAGAAGATATGGCAGATCAAATTAACATTCCTAACGGTACATGTTTCAGCAATAGATGATGGCATCGTGCTTTTGAACTGAAACAACTTTCCGAGGAGGCATAAAAACATCCAAAAGTCAAGCCAAGCAAACCCTAAGATTTAGGCGGTAAGCAACTTGTTCTCTTTCTTCCTTTCTTGCTTTCTCTTCTTCTTTTTAACATGTGGTTAATCAATGTCACATGATTACGATATGTTGGCTTGGGTTCATCGAGCCGTGTGAAAATGGAAATAGTGCTCAAGTTTTTTCAGGGCGTGTCATGGGAATTCTCATATATATCTTACGTGAACAAGTTTCACACGCCACAGGTACTGTCGATGGATAACGATTACAGGTTATCCTTATCTGATGTTGTGTATTATTTTTCCTAGTGTTTGGGGTACACACAGTCGTAGCTCTTGATTATCTTCACTCACATCAACTGGTTTTTGGTTGAATGAACAAACTTCTTTCATAGTGTGTATGCAAATTTAATCTCACGCATCCTCACGTCGGATCAAAGATGTAATCTTGATGCAGATTGACGACGCGTCACGTTTTACACTAACGAGAAAGAGAAACATCACTACTATGGCTGATTATATTAGCAGTGGTGTAAATAGTTACCACCATTGCTCACTGAAAACATACTAAAGTGAAAATACAAGCTCACCAAGTTATCGATAGATTGCTAAACAAAAAACTCAGAGTCTGTCAATATAATCCAACTGTCAAGCGTCCTCCTGCAGGAGAAGTGGGATGGCAAAAGCATATGGTTCAAGATTTCCGTAACTTAACCAGCACAAGTGTCTGGACCACATTGTCGATTAATGAATCAAACAAGGTCAGCATGGGGCACCCTACATGCTGCCCGTAGAGTTTCCCTTCGATCAATCAAAACCTGAATCTGTGACTTGTTTTATCCGATGATTATTGACAAGAATCGTCGAGTATTGTCTGTAATTTTTTTTTGACTCGTTAAATTATGTGACTTAGTGAGTTTTGCCGATAGGTCATGGTTACATCGATTTTTGACTTGTTACATTTTTCATTTGACAGCTCCTTTTTCGTTCGTTGGCGTAGGGTTTGTCTTGACGTCGGGTAAGTGTGGACGCGGGTCATGAGCAGTGATTAGTGATTAGCGAGTGTGGACACAAGTCATGAGCAATGATTATCTGTCATGTTTCTTCCAGATGATGTTTGTGCTAATTAATGTTTCTCGACTGTTAATCATACAACATTTTATTACCGTTGGACACAAATCAGAAGCTGAGACAAGCCAGTAATTAAGCTGACATTCACAGCCATCTCAGAGAGGGCTAACTTGTGGGACATTAAATTCTAGAGGTTACATGGTAACATGTATCATTAATTCCTCATGGAAGAAAGATGTCATCACCTTCAATTCCCAGTGTAACCGAAGCTTCATCAGTACAAAAGCAACTTGTGTGTGTTAATGGAGTAGGCAGTCTGTTTTTTATTGGACCACGTTAGTTATTTTTTCTTTTTCCTACCAAAAATTGAATTTATCTGAACAAACTTGTATTAACTTCAACATATCGTCTTTGTCACGGTCAACTTTACCTTTTCATAGAGAAGAGAAGTAACCCATGAAAGAAAATGCCAATTGTTCTAATTATAAAGGGTCAAATTTGTTAGTTGGGAGATAAGAGCTGGGTGGTCCTTCCAACCAAACCAACATGACAGATACTAACAAAAATACCAAAAAGATAGAGATGAAGGCTCCAATGGAAATATGCCTAGCTAAAGAAAATTCATGTGGCCTTTCATAGGCTGTTAAATTCAAACATCTTAACTATGCTCTAAGCAACAACAAGAAGAGGTTCCATAGTTGAGGAATCTCACTCTCCCAAAAACATTCTGTCATTCATTTATAGTTGATTCAAATTTTACTTTTTATTTGTCAATTTATTATCTGAATTTCTTGGTCCTACTCGTTACAAAATAAAATTATTCTGAGAATCCTCAACTTTGACCTATGAAAGGAGTAACTTTTCAAACAACCTGACCTCCGCCTTAAGAGGATCGCCCCTGGAGAATTAAGGCTGGGCATCCCAGTGAATTACACCCTGCATCCAATAAATTTATCTTATATGTAATAGCATTTTTACTAGTGGAACATGGATGTGCTTCAGACACGACGCCTAGAAGGTACCTGTGAAAAGAAAAGAAAAACTCAATGTCTGATGGTAATTAAACTGATAGAATTAGAAAGAGAAAGGATGGAGTTGTTGGGTATAAATCATTAGAACTTTCATAAAATAATCAGTATTCACCGTAGGCTTTGTCAATATCTTTTGGCAGGAGTGCATTGTTGGAAGGATTGATAGGGAGAAATTGTTGGTAAATGGTCATTAAAGACCATTAAATCGAGGAATAATTATTTGTACGTGTAAAGCACAAACAGTCGACCGTTTTCGATCGTCAGCGGAAACAGACGTCGGAGGAAGAGAGAGTCGTTGGAGGCAGAGGAAGGTGGAAGGATTTTGACTCCTCTATAAATAGAGGAGGAGAAGGAGAAAAATATATCATCGGAGAAGGAGAAAACTCACATCGGTTCTCCTCCTCGTTCCACTTCGCCAGAGCCTCCAAATCGGTCGCTGGAAACGTCCGCTCATCCGACAATCTACAAGTAGTATCAGAGCCACACTGTTCCGCTACTGTCCGCGCTCTGCTATCCCGACGCCACCGTGTGTGCGGTAGTCCCTCTTCCCTCTACACTCCTGAGCCGCCGTCGCCCTCAGCCCCTACGCAGTCCTGTCCCTACGCACGGAAGCCACTGCACCTTCCCCCTGCCCGCGTTCATCGCCACGCGTTGCAGGTCGTCGATCACCGCGGCCCACACGCGCCGACGCCTTCCCTCCCACGTGGATCTGTCCCTGCGCACCACGTCGTGACCTCCCGCGTGGCCGTCGACCACCTCCCTCAACCCCCTGTGCACAGCGGAGTGCGGCTGGCGTCCACTGCGCCTCCCATCCCCGCGCGTTGCAGGCCGTAGACCACTACTGCCCACTCGAGTCGCCGCCCTCAAACCGCCGCTGTCCGCACGCTCCGCTCCTTCGCCGATCACCCACACCGGTGAGCCCCAAATCTCGTGCTCGCCTCCCCTGTTTCACCCTCCTCCCAACCCACGGTTTCATCCTCACGGGTTAGAATATCTTTGCATATAAAGGGTGGGATGTATACATATATATTATATGCTTGATTAATTAAAAATTAACGGGATAGCATATTTGATTTTGAATGCATGTTTGTATATGTTTATACTTTTGCAAAGATATAAATTCGAAATTAAATTTTTTTTGCATGATTTCTGAAATTAAAAATTAAGTGGTTATTATTCTGAAATAAAGATTGATATAATTTTTATGAACTTAAATCTTACATATTACTCCATGATTAATAAGGAATTAAAGATATTGATGATTAAATTTTTGCTTGATTTAAGAATCATATATATCTGTTGTTAAAGAACTTAAATACTGTATTAAGTTGCATATTTGAATAATTAAAATCTTAATCAATCAGTAATTAAAATTACAAAATCTTCTTTAAAACTTAACTAGGCACTTACCAGGCGCATTTGAGTGGCGCACCTGGTAGGCGCACATAGGTGGCGCACTTGAGAGGAGCACAAGTGCACCTGTTTTTCTGCACTGCATACTCCTTTACATTTTTGATTCTAGAACACATAAAACTTATTAAGTTTTGAATACAGTTTTAGTTCTGGATTATTATTTATCGTTTGCTTGAGAAATTGCACAATTTTAAATTGGAAAACTACATTTGTTGTAGATTTAATGGCTAGCAAACTATTTACAACCGAATTGGTTAAAATAGAGAAACTGAATGAGGCTAACTATGAGATGTGGTATCGGAAAATCAAACATGCACTAGAATATAACAATATTGAACATACTATAGAAGCTAATCCTCTGGAATTGTCAAATGACGCTTCTGAAGTGGAAATTAAAAAACATGAAAAGTTGAAGATTGAAGACAAAAAGGCTAAAAACCTTATGTTCATGTTTATGGAGAATAACTTGTTAAAATGTTTTGAAATATACACTACATCTTACACATTGTGGAATACATTGAAGAAAAAATATGATAAAACAACTGAAATGACAACCCAACTTATCCTTCAAAGATACAACTCTTGTCAAATGCTTGAGGAACAAAATGTAGTGGAACACATAAATGGCATGATAGTTATGGTTAAGGACTTGGCTATTGCAGGAACACCCATTTCTGAAAAACTACAAATAGCTACAATTTTAAATAGTCTCCCACATAGCTATGACATGGTCAACACATCTCTTAGGTCAACGCCAATTCAATTTTCTGAACTGCTTGCTAGGTTAGCCACAGAACAAGAAATAATGGCTAACAGGAAGAAATATGAAACCAATCTAGAAGAAGCAAATGCTGCACACTGGATGCAAAAGAATAACAAGAGGAAGAATGGATACAACAAGAACTTTAAGCCAAACCAAAGGACAAGACTACAAGGTTCTTGCCATGTATGTAGCCAATTTGGTCACTGTGACCGCGTGCCCGACCCAAAGGGAGGAGGGGTAGGGAGGAGACCACAACCATGCCGAGACGGCGAAGGCGCAAGGATAAAAGAAAAGAAAAAATAGAGTCGCTACCTAGTCTTTTAAGGGAAAGACAAGGAAAACCACAAAAGGATGAATGCATGTGATGCAGATGGGAAGGCTAGGTGTCTGCTAACCAGAGAATGGGTAAGGATTCCTATTACGCACGAGGAAGGGGTTAGGCACTCTCGTACGCCTGAGAAACTCGGTCTTTCTAGTCCAAATGCTTGCTAAGGGTTTGATGAATGCGTGTTTGCCTATTCTATATGCTCGTGCACAAAGATGACTGAAAACATGCCATGTCAAAGCCAAGGAAAAGAAACCAAGGAAAAAAGTCGATCTATGGGTCAGATGTTGGCATTGGCAATGCCACACTACTATACGCCTTGGGTGCTGGAAAACCGAGGAATCGCGACAAACGAGAGGAAGATTAGGCTCGGCACATAGCTAAAAAGTGTGCACCGAGCAGGGAAGAGAAGACGGAAGCAAGTCGTGTAAAAAGATGTGAAAAATGTGTAAAATGCAAGTGCACGTATAAATCTGAAGAATGCAGGGGGTTTTGTGCAAAAAATCCAAATCCGATAAAAATAGGAGTCCAGAAGCCAAAATCATCGCGAAAACATGTAAGAAAGTACATTCCATGCATGCATGTCAAATCTAGGGTCAAACGGGTGTCCCTAGTGCAAGTGAAGTCCTCTAGGGGTTAAAATGCAATTTACCCACTAATGCATGCGATGCACATCAAATCAGCATAAAATCTGGGTAAAAATGCAATAAAATAGCTCAGAAATGATGCAGGAAGTTTCAAAGGCAAAATGGTCATTTTACCCCTGAAAACAAGCAATCAGAACAATATCAAAGAAGTTCAGGGGCTAAACTGCAAATAACCCAGCAAACAAAGTATTCCAGGATGTTCAAAAGAAACACCGGGGCAAAAGTGTAATTTACACAGAGTTTAAAACATGTAGAAGAAATTCAGTGAAAAAGGAGGGTTAAAATGCAATTTACCCAAGAAAATATGCTTCTGGACAGTTTTTAAACATGTTCAGGGAGTTTCATGCAATTTTCACATCAAAACATGCTTCTGAAGAAATCCAGGGACTTCTGTGCAATTAAACCACAAAAATAAGCATTCTGGGAGGTTTCTGGAAAGTATACGGGCTTAAATGCAATTAAACCGGCAAAATTATGCATTCAGAAACATTTACAGAAAACATGAGGGCTTTTATGCAAATTTTTAACTCTGAAAACATTACTCAGAAACTTCAGGATAAGAAATGATATTTCCAGTTAAAACTTTATTCAAACATTTTCAGAAAAAATGATGGATGGACCTAGATGCAATAAATGGACCTAAAAGTAATTCTGAAAGGATCTAAATGCAATAAAAACTATGTTTTTGTATTCTTATTAAAATGCACGATTTTTATTTTATTTTTTAAAAAAAAGCTCGACGGCCGACGGCGAGCGACCATCAGGGGGGCCAAAAAAAGCGCTTTCCGATGGCCTGATCTTAGATCAGACCACCAGGGAAGCAAGAAAGGGGCACGAGGAGCACAACTAACGGAGTGGATGTGTCCTCCGACGGCTGGAAAGTCCTTCCCACCTCGCTCGCCGTCGAGGACCTTTGGCGGCGATCTGGAGGTGGCTGGAGGCTCTGGAGGGTAGCGGCGCGGCGGCTTTGAGGTCCTGGAGGCTCGCGGAGGGAAGGTCAGGAGGCCCTGGGCGCTCCGGAGCGGCGCGGTGGTTGGGTGCGTCGGAGCGGCTGTTGCCGCGGTCTTCTTCGGCGAGGCACGTGGCAGCGGCGCTCGGGGAGTCATGGCGCGGGTCCAGGGGCGTGGTTGTCTCCGCGGGAGTCCGAGGATGCTGGGGGTATGCTTGGACGGCTGCGGCGAGGCGCGGGGGTGTCGGGGACGCACGGACAGCAGAGCGCTGGTCGTCCTCTCCGGTGTCAGCGACCGCGGGGCGATTTCCGACGATCCTCGTGGAGGCGGCTGGAGGTTCTGGAGCGGCACAGCGGGGCCCGGTGAGCGTCGCAGGGACACGGCGAGGCTGACGGAGGCGT
This sequence comes from Posidonia australis, assembly GCA_024699735.1. Classification (NCBI taxonomy): domain Eukaryota; kingdom Viridiplantae; phylum Streptophyta; class Magnoliopsida; order Alismatales; family Posidoniaceae; genus Posidonia; species Posidonia australis. The sequence goes on from JAMKQA010025960.1 coordinate 14,345, forward strand.
CGCGGGTGGTTCCAGGAGTTCGTCCCACCTCGCGCTCCGACGAGGGGACTGCGGCGGTGGCTGGGTTGGCGAAGGTGCGGGCTGCGGAGGCTCTTCCGACGACGGGATCACAGAGCAGGAGAGGAGAGGAGGAGGAAGGGGGAGAAGAGGCCCCTGAAGGGCCTGCCCGCAGGCGGGGCTCCGCCGGCGATGGTGAACCCATCGCTGGAGGAGTGCTGGCGGCCAGCAAGGAGAGGGGAAGGCCCCTCCGACGCGACCTAGGACAGACCTACAACCTATAAGCCTACTGCGGATGAAAGGAAATGATAGGGTGAAGGATTACCTGTTGCGTGGGGTGTCTCCTCCGGCGGCTTGACGGCAACCTCCTTCGGCGGCTCTAGTTCTAGTTGCGCTGGGTCGTGGTTCGCAAGTGCTTGGGAAGGTTGTTTGCTGGTGGTCAGGCTCGTGGTTTTTGGCTCGTTCGTGCGAGAGGGAGGTTGCTGGCTGGGATCTCAGGTGCGAGAGGGTGTTGCTTGCGGTTCTGGTGGTCTGAGGGGGTTTTTTTTCGTGCTCAAGGGTGGCTGGCCGGTCTGAGCGGAGGTGGGCAGGTCGTCGTTTTCTAGCTCGTTCGTGCGAGAGGGAGGTTGCTGGCTGGGATCTCCGGTGCGAGCAGGGGGGGCTGCGCTGGATGGTCGCTAGGATGGCTCCTCTCGTCCTCCGGCATTCAGGGGAACGGTGGGCGTTTTGCTGGTTCAGGGAACGGACAATCGCCCAGAATCCTCCCCTGATCTCGCCAAACTGGAGGAGATTCCCTTTTCCATGATTCTTTCCATTTTTTTGTTTTTGTTTTTGATTTCAAAATGACGCAGGTTTTTCTTTTCCTTTTTTTTTTTGTGTTGGTTTGTATTGTTTTTTTTGGTTTTTATTGTTTTAATTTTTTTTGTGATTTTAATTATGGTTTTTGAATTTTATTAATTTAAGTTTAATTAAATGATTTTAATTAGGTTTTGAATTTTATTATTTTAAGTTTAATTAAATGATTTTAATTAGGTTTTG
>JAMKQA010025961.1:0-16250 GCA_024699735.1 Posidonia australis
GTTTTCTTATTTTATTTTGGGTTTGGAATTTTTAGGGATTTTAGGGTTTTAATTTTAAGTTTTTAATTAGAATTTTGTGAGCTAAATGTGATTATTAATTTTGGATTTAGGGTTTTATTTAATTGATTTGAAATTAGGGTTTTGAGATTTAATTAGGGTTTATTTAGGGATTTTTGGATTAATTAGGGTTTATGGATTTATTAATTAGGATTTTTATGTTTATTTAGGGTTTTTGTGTTTATTTAGTAGGGTTTTTGGATTAATTAGGGTTTTGGATTTATTAATTAGGATTTTCAGTGGATTTTAACTTTAATTAGGGTTTTTACTTATTTATTTGGATTTTTAAGTGATTTAATTTGAATTAAGCTTGAATTAGGGTTTTTGTCTTATTTAATGGACTTTAAATTGATTTAATTTCTTTTCACTTGATTAGGGTTTAGAATTTGATTAATTAGGGTTTTTATTGGATTTTAAGTGGGTTTGAGTGGGTTTTATTTGAATTTTTAGGTGGATGTTAATTGAATTAAGTGGGTTCTAGGGTTTTATTGGATTTTAAGTTTAATTGGGTTAGGTGGGCTAGTGTGGGCCTGATTGGACTTGTGTGGGCTAAGGTTTTGGTGGATGTGACCAAAGCATCATCCGAAGGGGCCTGCTGCCAAATGATCTCAAAATTGGGGTGTCTACACCTAGGGTAGGGTGTCTTCACGGATTCTAAGGGTCACTCAATGGGATTTTGGATTTGGGTACGCTCTTTGACCTTCACTAGGGTCTACCAAGAGGACTTAGACTGTGGGTTTGTCTCTCTATAGAGGGGTCCGCAACCCAAGATTCTGTTCTTAGGGTCATTTCCTAGCAAACTATAAAGTAGTAAATAAATACAAAACACTAGAGTATTCGATATCTATCAGGATATATTATTGACTCAAGGAGAAAGGAGGAGTCAGTAATATTTCCCTAAGACACCTTAAATTTCCAATCTAACTATCACAATCAAAAACAAAGCATGGGAGAGCGATTTATGCTGGCCTGATTCACTCATCTTGATTATTCTAGTTAAAGAGAGATTCCTTAAGGAATCGTGACTCTATTGTCGAACAATTAGTTTCCAACTTATTGGTGGATAGAAAACAAGCCTAAAATCCATTAAAAATCTAAAAATAACAGGTGGACAGGATAATTAATTAGTGCTTTTTAAAACTACTGTAGATCTAAAAAAGCAATGTAACCAAATAAAAAACAAATGATCTACAATATGAAAAGGCCCTGATCAGTTCACGTTGCCTATAAAGGTGGTGCCGAAATGTGTCATCGCATCTTAGTGCGACAAGACTCGACGTCGATCATGTAGGCTGCTTGAAGCTCAAGACTGCTATCTTTATCAAAAAAAACTCAAATTGAGGTCTAGGCACCGTGAAATCCTAGATGCATGGATTCCAGACCCAAAAAAATGCACCTAAATCTAAAAAAATGAAAATAAATAAAAGAAAGGGAAGAGTCACTTACGTAGCACGGGGGTTGGCTTAAACCAGTCTCACTGTGATCATCAATTCTGTGGATGGGGGTTTTGAGGGTGTTGTTGTAGTCATCATTGCCTCCACGCACGTCAACGTCTCTTGTTGTGATTGTCACTTGTCAATTTAGCTTTGATGGCTGACAAGATGCCTACGGGAGTTGTGGTTGGATTGGTAGTTGCGGGTTCTCAATTCACTAGGTCGGCAGTAAGACGTTGCCCAATGGCTTCCTCGTGTTATATATTCCCTTCAAAACAAACAACAAAAAATCTAGATTAATCTAAGTGTAGTAAACAAACATTAGAAAGATAACAAAATAACATGAATAAAAAAAACTAATACTAACCAAGGGTTGTCTTCGCATGCATATGCTATGAGCTTAATTTAATGAATGCAATGATTATCTAAAAAAATGAATTGAAAAGATACTTCCTTGATTCTCGTACTCGTGATGTAGGGTTGAGGAAGTGGAGGCAGATGGAGCTCTAAAGGTGCGTTTAAGCTTTGAAAGGAGATGATTTCTTGTGGATCTGGGTTTTCATCTGAAATTTGGATAGAGTGGAGGGGCTAAGGCTCTCTCTCGAGACCTATCTCTCTCTCATATCTCAAACTCTCCCCTAGGGTTTTCTCAAGCTCTCCTAGGGTTTCTGAATTACCTCCCTTCAAACTCTTGACCTAGGGATCTTTTTATAGAGTTTGGGGGCCAAATCTTGTCAAGGATGAGTTGGAGATCCAAGGGTCAAGATTAAATACTCTTAAAATAGGAAAATATGATATTTAGGCTCGTCGCCTATGGGACAAGCGATAGGAATCAGTACATCGCCTCATGGACTAGTGATTAGGCTGGAGATTCCTTTTTTGCTTCACACCAAAAATAATTATCTAAAAGGCAATAATATATTCCACATCATCTAGTCGCCGATGGTATAGGCATTAAGCAACCAAAAGGTAAAATTTTAAAAATTGAGATCTTGAAATATCTAGCATATATCTAAAAATAGATCAAGACCAAATCTACCCAAATTCATCATTTTCGTAATTAAGATAAATTAAAAGATATTTTGAAAATCAAATCAATACTTACAAATTCAGTAAATTAGATTTATATCATATCTTCTTAAAAAACATAAATCAAGGAAATTAAGATGTGGAGATCTATAACTTAGTCTTCGTTTATAATGACTTGGGATCTTTTTAGATCATATCTTTATTTTTAGACATTGTTTGAATTAAGTGCAACTAAAATATTAAAAATATAATGACCAACACAAAGATTTCATTTATTCCATAAAAATAAAGATAAATGGTTTTAGTTTAATGTCATCCATATTTCTAGAATTTTCTTGAATAGATTGGCATTTATAAAGATTTATATGACATGCTATATATTTAAGTAGAAATTATAATAATTATGGGAAAAACATGATAATATTTTATAAATATCCCATATATTACATTAAAGCTCAAGATGACAAAATATGTAGAGAGAGAGTGCTAAGATACTTGTCGTCTCTCTATGTGGTGACATGACTTACTAGTTACCTATTGAATAGGCAACGTGACTCGTAACCTCTCACATAGGCAACTAGGTCTGTTGCCAACAGATAAGGCAACAACCTGGTCTTTTGTAGTTTACCCCTTGTTTTCTATTTTAATCCACAAAGATATGTTAAAAGCATGGAAAAACTTCAAAAATTCCATAAAATCAAAAAAAGATCTTCTTTAAGATCAAAATACTCAAATTTACCACAAATTTTAGTAAGGTGGAAGTACCAACTCTGCCACAGCTGATAACTCACACCGAAAAACATTCAAGGAGTTCAAATTTACCACTAGTTCGAGTGTGTTAGCTTTGCCATAGCTAACGACCTTAAATCAAGTAAAATCAAGAATATTTTTAAAGAAATAATGAAAAATCTAGAAAATGTGTTGTAGATCCTTAGCCATGTGATCTATGGCACCTCAAGGTTTCTTATCCTAGTAACTCTAGGAAATGCAAAAATGAGATATCTACAATTTGCAAAGTGAATTCCCGGCTAATTGTAAATAAGTATTACAGCGTAATGCCTCTAATTTCCACAATAATTTAAAACAATTAAATTACTGAAAATTAAAGCTAAACAAAAATATCTAAACATCCAAGAACCTGCATGTGCGACTACAAGACTCCAAACTATGTGCATTATGCAAAATCCACCTGTTCGCCTGCACCTATAACCGAAAACCATGGAGAAAACAACGTGAGTGACAAAAGTCACCCAGCACACACCTCACAAGAAATAGTGGAAAACAAAACTATAATATTTTTTCCTTTAAAACTATTTCTAAATCATTTTCTCCAAATCCACTAAAATAAGTAACTTAGGCCCAATAAGTCGAAAACCACAAAACATGGCCCACACTGGCCAAACCAACAGGTGGAGGCTCTCTAGTCCAAAACCACAAGCTAGGTCCTCAATGGCCAAAACCACACACTATATGTCGAGAAATCCGGTGCTAAGCAACCAACTCTAGTCACAAGCAGCCACCAAGGTATATTGCACTGCTACGATATAGCTACCCTGTAAGGAGCCACATCGTCCTAGTAACCTCCCACTTGGAAAAGCCTCATAAAGCTAACCCCTCCTAAGAAGGCAGTCCCCTTACTCAAGATGACACCAGAAATGGGGCACGTGCACTATCTGCACTGGCCAACACACAAAGTCATGCCTTCTTGGTGCCCTCACACGGTGCTCAGGAGGGAGTCTCATACCTCCACACTTGACAATGCTCACAACGACAACAGTAGTATCATATCTCTCCATCGTGCCACAAAACACCTCTACCCATAGACTACAACCCTAGCCTCAAAACGACAGTTAAGGAGTCTCACACCTCCAAAACCAACCGAATCTCTACCTCAGGTATCTCAACCCCTAACCTCAGCCTAGGAGACATGCCCGACCACCCGAGAATGTCGTCACATTCCCTAGTCCAAATGACACGGTCCCATGATCTTTCAACTTGTACACAGAAAACTAGGAAAAACCATTTCCAAAATGGGCCAGTACATTCCTTTGAAAACCATTTCCAAACCATTTTATATCCTTGGAAAACCATTCCAAAAGCTCTACAAAACTAACACATCAGGTGTTTTACAAGACCACCACTGATGACCCACAGTACCACCTCAAATGGGTAAAGCAAACCAATTTGGAAAATCCTCGAAAATCACTTTACAAAAGCATTTGGGCCCTGATTCTATAGACCGTTTTGGAATAGCAAACCAAACTAGACTCAGGGCACCAAAACGGTCGACCGAAATTTAAATCGGTTGTCTGAAAACCACTGGTTCGGTCTACCGAACCAAGACGGTCGACCAAAGTGACCCCAAGGGGCCCAAAACGGAAGACCGAACTCCATATTGGTAGGCCTAAATTCCCTGATTTGGAAGATCGAACTGATTCGATCGACAAAACTAGGAGGTCAATGGTCAACACTCATGGCCTAGACAGCAGACCGAAATTTGACCAGAGGACCAAAACTAATAGAAAAACAACACACTGAAATAGTTTGGTATGTCATTTTCTACGTAACCAGAAAACAACCCCTACCTTACTGTCTGACTCTTCTCCCAAGTGGGAGTGAGGGGCAGACCTTCAAAATACACACCACAAAATCCACATAAAACATATGTTGTAGACCCTCAAGTCTACTTCACATCCACACAAATAAAACCAAAATCCATCAAGCATAGCTCTCGGAATAAAATCACAAAGTTGAGAGTGCAGAAAACTCAAATCCAAACCAAATGCATTTAATGCCATAAATGTCACCATAAATCATCATAAATTCACAATAAATTCTAGGAATGTAAATTTAACTATATTTCATGCATTCCTATGATTTCTACCATTTTCCATGCTTTCTAATTCAAGGGATGTGGTATGTACCTAATACAACCTCCGACGATCCAACCTCCGACCATCGACTAGCCGTCGCACAATCGACGAGCACCACAACCACCGAAGCTCCTCCCACACCAAAGCCAAGCCACACGGGGACCTCCACCTCTCGCTCTCACTCTCGGCCTCTCTCTTTAATGCACGACAAGGGAGGAAGAAGGAGGTAGGGGAGTTGGGAAAGGTGAGGAGTGGGGAAAGAGGGAAAGAGGGAAGTGGGGTGGGAGTGGGGGAGAGGTGGAGAGGAGGAGTGCACCTAAGGGTGGAGGAGGTGAAGGAAGAAGGAGAGGGGACAAAGACGAGGGAAGGGGGAGAGAGGTGCGGAGGAAGCTACCAGCTACAACTCTTATACGTGAGGGAAGAAGTTGCTACGTGCATGCCCAACCATCATGCAAGCACGCACATCCCCAGCTACCCACCAGCCACACCACGCACAGCACACCCACCAGCTCCAAAGCACGAGCTAGAAGCAAGCCACACCAACAAACCCACATACAGGCCTATACAGTACAGTGCCAACCATCTAGAGACAAGCACAAGAACCACACAAACAAAAGTTGACCCACGAGGCCTAAGCCTAAAACTACAAATTCACACAAATAGGTCTCGGAACAGTAACATCTGTTTAGACTAAATTCATTAAATTGCAAATAATTACAAAATAAATTTAAGGATGTTACATATAGTTTTGGAAATCCTTCTGACCTAGTTTTTGTAACTGTGATTTGTAATCTTTTCATGGTTTTCATCGTGGTTTTTTGTAGATGCATACTGGTTATCACTCACTCGTTTTATTTTTGTGTTTTGCTTGAAGATGCAGATTAAGTGGTGCAATCCAATATTGGTGCGTACTATCTTGAGCCACTTAGTCGCACACAGGGTTCTAGGTAGTTTATTAAGTTTTATTTCCATTGTTAATTTTAGTTAGTTTTTCATAATTAGTTATTTAATTAATTATCTGGGTAGTATTGATACCAATATGTGATGCATTGGGGTGTTACATATGTTCTCGCAAAATCTTCTCTTTCTAGTAGTATGAAAAAGGGGTAAAATGATATTTTCTATGTTTTAATGTGTGCAATGAACAACAAATAGCAAGCGCATTGAAGACAATTGTTAGACATTTTTAGGGTATTGATATAATTATAAGAACATTAGCATTGTGAAGCTTATTAGGAGTATTTGGTAAGGAAATTATTTTTAGGATTCTTTTTTTGAGCAAAAAAAAGTTAATCTTTTTAGGTAGACATTAGGGTCTAAGAGGAGAACTGAGTAAAACAAAAATAGCATCCCCTAATAATACTCATTGTTGTAAGAGTGGAGACTAAGGGTGTAAATGGGTTAGGTTGGGTCAGGTTTAAGATCTACCTTAACTCTAACTCGTCTTTTCCTAACGGGCAACAACTTTGGTGAATTTTTTTTTTTGTTAACGGTAATCAATATATAAGTAACAAGTTCAAACACAGCAAGATCAGTACCCTATTACAGTCCCTGGTGGAGTAGAAAATTCCCACCACAAAAATAGAAGTGGCCAACAATAGGCAAACACACCAAGCTAACACCGAGTGTTTGAATTATATCAAAAATATGGAAGTTCAATTTGTAGATCATTAGTCCTGAAAATGGACTACATCTTCAGAAATCTGATTAGGCAGATGCAGAGCATGAGTAGTATGCTCCAAAACTCGATCACTTTCCAGAGATGTAATTGTCCGGATATTGTCATCTTTTTCAAACCCTGAACCCAAAACGTTAAACCAACAATGACAGAGAGATAAAATGGCGTTAGTGATTATGTAAGAAGAAGTACATTTTCCTCTAAAGATTCTATTATTCCGTTCCTTCCAAATGGACCACAGAATAACCTGAATCATAATGTGTCTACCCGTAGATGAAAGATCAGCTTTCAGTGGAAGAATGCAAGAAAATACATCAGCAATAGAACTAATGGCAGGATACAAAGGTCCTTGCAGAAAAGCATGCCATACAGCTGTGGCGAAAGCACAATTGATAAATAAATGATTGATTGATTCCTGATGACCATTACAAAAAATACAACTATTAGAGCCAGTCCAACCCGTTTTACACATGTTTACTTTAGTTAGAACCTTATTAAAAAGAACCAACCATGAAAATAGTTTAACCTTTAGAGAGACCTAGCTATGCCAGATGTGGTCATAAAAATGAAATCTAATCCCACCATCATTAATTATCTTATACCCGGAATTGACAGTGTACTTACTTGTGAAAGTTGACCACTCAATAGTGTCCTCTTCAGGACGGAGCATAATAGAGTTAATAATATCTGTGAATAGATCAACTTGAGCTTGTAGAGGTCCAATGTTGGCAGAAGAAGAGGTTTCAATAAATAATTTATGAAAGTCCTGAAGATAAATTTCAACTGTTTTCGTAATTGAAGCCTTTTTAAATTTAGCTAGTTGAAAAAGATCAGGGAGAACACTCTTTATTTTTTCTCCACGCCTCCAGCAATTTTCCCAAAAGATAGTATTATGACCATTATTAACTTGAAAAGTGGTGAATGTATTAAAGAAATTAAAACAGGCTTTTATTTCTTGCCAAATAAGGGAAACCCTACCAGCAGAGGTATTCAAAAGTGCCCCTGGCCAAGATCTCGAAAAATATCTAGCCTTTAAAATTACTTTCCACTTAAGAGAGTAAGTGTTTGATAATAGCTGCCAAAGGAGCTTAGTTTTTAGGGCTAAGTTGAAGCTTTTGATATTCATGATGCCCCATTCCCCTTGAGTTTTATCCTTGCATAGTACAACCCACTTAGCTAGGTGGAGAGTAGATGAAGAAGAAGATTTCCAAAGGAATTTACATCTGAGCTTATCAATAGCATTTGACACCTTAACTGATAGGTGTAGAACGGAAAGATAATAAGTGGGAATGGCTGAGAGGACTGAATTGATCAAAGTCAGTCTTCCACCTAAAGATAATTGATTGGCTTTCCATAATGAAAGCTTTTTGGCCAATTTTTCAACAATAGGTGCCCAATCTGAATTAGAAGCCCTTCTGTAGTGTAAGGGTAAACCCAGATATCTGATAAGAAGAAGGAAAGTGGGACAACCAAGAATTTTGGAAGATCTAAGGGTGGCATCCTCCAGGACTCCGATACCAGTAAGAGATGATTTCTGAAAATTAATTTTTAATCCTGAACAGGTTTGGAAACAACATAGAATCCGTTTGATATTAATTATGTTTTCCTCAGTAGTTGAGAGAAATAAGATAGTATTGTCTGCATATTGTATGCTAACTATGTGTGGGCCACCATTGGGTATTTGGATGCCTGAGATCAAGTGCTGATCCACAGCTAGAGAAAGCATCCTATTAAGGATGTTAGTCACAACTATAAAGAGGAGGGGTGATACTGGATCACCTTGGCGTAATCCATTTGAAGCTTGTAGAAAACCTTTAGGTGAGTCATTAATTAAAATGGAAAAACGAACAGTGGAAATGCACATCTTAATCCAATATTTCTATGTGGGGCCACAATCCATTCCTGATAAGGAATCCAAGGGAAAGTCCCAATTAACATTATCAAATGCTTTTTCGAAGTCCAATTTTAAAACATATCCAGGAATGTCCATCACTTTCATATAGTGAAGAGTTTCTTGGGCCACTAAGAAACAATCTCCAATGTATCTTCTTGGAATAAAGGCACATTGAGAATTGTCTATTATTGTGTCTAGAACAGGAGAAAATCTTGAAGCCAAAGTCTTAGTAATTAATTTATATAAACTATTTACAAGACTGATTGGTCTATAGTCTCTAATACATTGTGTACCTTCCACCTTGGGAATCATGGCGATAAAAGTTTGATTAATAGGTGCTAAGAGATCAGAATCAGTGCAAGTATGAAGGCAAGTGAATACTTGCAAAATATCTGACTTTACTAGGTCCCAAAACTGCTGGAAAAAACATATAGAGAAGTCATCAGGGCCAAGGGCCTTATCACCTGGTAATAATTTAATGTTGTTGTAAATTTCTTCTAACGAGAAGACTGCTTCCAAAGTCTCAGGGTACTGAATTTTTGTGGGTATTAGTAGGTCCCAGTTTAATGCTGGAGTGAAATCTTTAGGCTTATTGAAAAGGGAATAAAAATGGTCCTCTACTTCCTTAGATATTATAGAGGGAGAAAAAGTGATGTCATCCCTAATCTTCAGGGAGTGGATAGCATTTTTTCTCCTTCGACATGTGACCATGTTGTGGAAAAAAGAAGTGTTCAAATCCCCTTCTTGGAGCCATTGAACTCTTGATTTTTGCTTCCAGTGTACTTCTTGCTCGTAAAGCAGGGACTGATGTTCACAAAGAAGATCTTTCTTTAGAGTCACTAGGGTATCATGGAGATGGGAGGATTCTGCTAGAGAATCAATGAAAACTATTTGTGACTCAATGGATAGTAATCTATTGTATCTTTTCTCTCTAACAGGTTTGATCCAACCTCTAATTTGCTTTTTAAGGATTTTTAGTCTGAAAGCAAATCAGACCATAGGGGAGGAAGATAGGCAAATAGGCTGGGAAAGGAGCCAACAAGTTTCTATAAAGGGAACAAATCCCTCAAACAGAAGCCAGGATTTATAAAATTTAAAAGGAATAAGGCCCCAATCAGTGGGAATGGTGTTCAAAAATATAGGAATATGGTCGGAGGCCACCCTAGAGTGGCCCGTATAGTAAGAATTGGGGAATTTGTCAGCCCAATTAGTTGATAGAAGAAATCGATCAAGTTTTACCATAGTGCGCTGCGACTGCATGTTGGACCAAGTATATTTAAAATTACTTGGGGAAATATCCACTAAAAGATTATCATTAATAAAGGTATTGAACAGTTTCATATCAGAAGATATGCTGCTTCTATTAGAGTGTTCATAAGTATATCTGGTCAAATTAAAGTCTCCCCCAATGACCCAATTGGAGTTCACCCTATTTCTAATGGAATGTAGTTCCTCTAGAAAAGTGATTTTAAGTCTATGGTCGCAAGGTCCATAAACACCGGTAAGCCACCAGTCAAATGCATCAGAATGGTTTCTGAAGTTTAAAGACAAACTGAAAGAGACAGCAATAGTGTTAATTAGAATGATATCTCTATCATCCCAACCAATTAAAATTCTCCCAGAAGCCCCGATCGAGGGGATAAAAGACCACTTATGGAGTATACCAGCTCCCAGGTATCGAAAAGTACCAGGAGAAAAATTCTCTAACTTAGTCTCACAAATTATGAGGATATTGCATTTAGTAGTTCTCACTAAGTTATGAACGGCCCTTTTTTTCCCATCGGAATCCAGCCCTCTAATATTCCAGGCTGAGATAATCATAAATAATGGGGGGATATAGAAATAGAAGCCAGGTTCTCAACCAAGTTGGCACTATCTTGTAATTGGATGCAAGCAAGACCTTGATCTAGTCTAACAGAATCAAGGAAGTGCTTAGCTTCTATAGAATTATGCAAGGAAATGTCCAATGTCTTACAAAAGCTAATAAATTATTCATAAGAGTCCCAAGTTAGTGCATCATGCAACAAAAAATTAGCAGTTGCATCAAATTGAGAAGCAGCAAAATCAGATTGAAAGGAGGTAGAAATATCAAGTTGTAACTCAATATTCAAAGGGACAGAATTTATAGATGAAGAATCACTTGTACCTGGAGCATGAACCGGGGTGGGAGGATGGGGTTCAGCAACAATTTCGAAAGGACCAGCCAAGTCATCCTTCTCAAGACAGTCAAAAACAACAAGCACCTTTTTGAATTTTGCTAACGATAGATACCTAGCTTTGATCTCAGCTGCCACAAAATTAGATGCATCAACCGTATTAGGACTGGCCCCAACAGAGAGAGGGAAATCAGGCTCCGGACCAGCAACTAGAGTAGGAGTGGACAAGAGACCCACAGAATTGACAGTCTGGTGAATATCCATCTTAAAAATTTCTAACCACTATCCTCCCACTACCTAGTAAGGTAACAGATAGCAAGTGACATGGGTGAGTTTTTTTTATTAAATCTAGACTAATATCATTTCATAGGCTTTTCATGAACTGAATTGAGTCTAAGATAATCATTTTATTAAGTCCTAATAACATTACAAGAGTTGATAATATAACAATCAAAGATAATATTAGATAATTACAATTGTGAAAGAATTGAGCTAAAATAGAGATAGTCCAAAATATTAGATAATATCCATATCAATTACAATAGTACATCATTGTAAAAAACACAACAAAACATTACCACACTGTCAATGAAAAAGCATAATCAGTGAGAATCCAAAGTACATGCTTGTTGAACAAATAAATATATGAAAGGTTGCAATTAGCAGTAGTTAGCAACATTATATGCACATTTCAATAGACCAGCAACAGTATATAATGGTATCTAAAATTTGAATGCAACCAGCAACATTCTTGTCAAATTTGAATGCTGCTAACAGACATTATATAATTGATATGGATACTAGTGGATGGCGGTGAGTGACGAGGACTGATGACTGTCGACGATTGGTGGATGTGGATGACAACAGTCAGAGAGTCGTTGTCGCCACAGATCCCATCTCGTGACTCCCATTTAGTCAGTGAGTGGTGGATGTGGCTTGTGATTGTGGCGGCTGGTGGAGTGGCGAGGATGGCCTTTGGGTGTGGGTTGTGGAATGGAGTACCAGAGATTTGGGAGGGCGATTTGCGATTGGTGGAGTGACAGAGTTGGCCATTGAGTGTGGACTATGGAATAGAGTAACAAAGATTGATGTTTAAGAGGGTGGTTGGTGGTTGGCAGAGTGGCGAGGTTTGTCGTTGGGTGTGGACTGTGGAGTGGAATATCGAAGATTGGGATTTGAGAGGGTAACCAGGACACAACCACACGTTTCATGTTTGAGTGAATAGGATATTTAAGATTGAGGACTTTACTTTCATATTATATGTATAAGATGTTTAGGAAATTAGGATTAGTATAGATTACCAATTCACTCGTGGATAATGAGTTAATAAGTTACCTATAACATACTACCTAAATCCTGATCCATTAATCAGATGAATTAGCAGATGACATGATATACAAAAACTCTATTTTAATCCATTTTTAATGGCCAAATCAGATCTGACTAACGGGTGATACCAACTCCTTGGAACCTTAATGGAGACCTAGCGACAACTATATAAAGTCATGGTGAAAACACTTGCATTCTCCCCGCCAAACCCTAATCGTCCCCCTGCTTCTTCCTCCTCTCATTCTCTGCGGCGGCGGCGGCGGCAATCGTCGATCGGCGACCATGGGTAGGATGCACTCGCGTGGAAAGGGGATCTCCTCCTCTGCTCTTCCCTACAAGAGAACGCCACCAAGCTGGGTCAAGGCCTCGTCCCAGGACGTCGAGGAGAACATCTGCAAGTTCGCTAAGAAGGGGCTGACCCCGTCCCAGATCGGCGTCATCCTGCGTGACTCCCACGGCATTGCCCAGGTCAAGAGCGTCACCGGAAGCAAGATCCTCAGGATCCTCAAGGGCCATGGTACGGGATCGAATTGCTCGTTTGTCGCCCACTTCTACTCTTTTGGGTTTTTGATGGTTTGTGGGTTTTCTTGGGTTTTGACGGTTTTTGGGTTTTGTTGCGTGTTAGGGCTTGCGCCGGAGATCCCGGAGGACCTGTACCATCTGATCAAGAAGGCGGTGGCAATCAGGAAGCACCTGGAGAGGAACAGGAAGGACAAGGACTCCAAGTTCAGGCTCATCCTTGTCGAGAGCAGGATCCATCGCCTCGCCCGCTACTACAAGAGGACCAAGAAGCTTCCTCCCGTCTGGAAGTACGAGTCCACCACCGCCAGCACCCTTGTGGCGTAGGACTCTTTGTCCCTCCCTCTTCTTTCTTGTTATTGCAATGTCCCTCGTTTGATTTAGTTGGATTTTGGTTACATAGTTGTCTTATCTGATTTGTTTCATTTAGAACTTTTAAATTCTACATTATCTATGTCCAACCGTTGATCTTATGTCATCTAAAACCTAAACCCTAATCACCGAGTCACCACCAACAAAAGTACAATAATTACTAGTAGATTCATGTCAGAGTTATATGGTATATGATCAACATCTAAACATGAAGCGACTTCAATATTCCTATGGCGCCAATACCTAAGGCTTTTCCCAACAGTAGCTTTCCGATGACACAGCCTTGGCTTTCATAAATTGGATGAGCACCCAATGGTAAATGTGATATCAGGTTTGGTAACAATATGGTAGATATGTTTCCTCACAATTCGTTTGTCATGAGAATTTTCGTCAAATTCCTTAGGTCTCAACAGACCACAAAGACAGGCTCTGCTGCAGAACTGCATGGGACTGTCTGCAACTCTGGCACCTAACAACATAATTGCCATAAGCAAACTGATGCCCTAGAAAATATTTAAATTGTTCCATTTTCTTGGTCACAAAAGACCCCTTGCAATCGTTGTTTTGTCTCTTTACAACACCTGTATCACTTTCATGTATTCTTAGTCAGTAAATGACCCCTTAGATGTTGTTTGGTCTCTTTAATACCATGAGTGCCACTGTCAATGGGAGAATATCAAGTAAATGCATAATCGCAATCCCACTAGGATGGTTCTAGACTATCATTAGTGGGATGGTTCTAGACTATCATTATATGATCAACATGACTTCCATGAAGGTGTAGACACTTCGGTTGAAGCTATCTTGTGTGGTGCAGATCTTTTCTTCAACTCATATTATGGTAAAATTTAAGCATTTGCTTGTTGATTCTAATGTCTCCTGTGTTTCTATCAGGAGGTTTGTTTTGTGATCTGGGTTTTCCCTTGGTGATCCTTTCAGATGTAAACCTTTTCCTGTTCAATAACAACAGGCTTTGCCCTTTTTATCAATACAAAAAACAAAACATGACTTCTATGAAAACTAATAATCACTAATTGAACTTCTCAAACATAAGACTTAGGCTTTGGTTGCGTTTAGTAATAATTATAGGCAAACTGATTATAGTGAAAAACTTGTTTTCTTCAACTAATAATTATAGGCTTTGGTCAGTAATTTTTTATTTTCAGCGGTTTTGATGAGTTTTACATATGAGAAATAAGCAAGTGTTTTTAAATAAATTGGTGTTTTTTTATGTGTTTGATTTAACTTTTTATCCATAAGTGATTATTTCCAATAAAGTGTAGAAAATAATCGTTATCAAACGTTACCTTTATTTTATGTTTTATACTGCATAACTAGCTTTTTTGCAACTTAAATACTTGCTTCTTGTCCTATTGATCATGAAGCCCAATAGGTAACTTAAGCCTAGAAGACTTGGCTAAGACTAAGACTATGATGGTGTAAGGGAATCAAGTCCTAGAGTGTAATCAGTTGTTCAAGTGTGGAGGACATTATGCAGAGGTAGTGGAAACAGGAGTTGTCAGAGGAACAAAAAACAAAATCTCGCATGTAAGAACATGAACACAATGGCATGCTCTTATAAAGACAAAATGCTCCTACCACACCATATCAAAGCTAGGGTACCATTTTTGAGAGTACCAATAAAGACACATTTAATAGATCATGGAAAACCTTGCCATTTTCCATAACATAACAAAAGAAACAAGACATAGCATGAAATAAAGGTAAATCTAGATAATGAAAACAAGTTCACCATCACATTCAATTGATGAAATAACAAGTGGTCAAACACCAGCTCCACAGAAATGCTTGGAAACCTGCATTGAGCCATAAGGTTTAGCAATATACAAATGATGTGGTCGTGCATCTTAGTGATAAATTAGCTAAGCACCCCAATGATAAATGTGATATCAGGTTTGGTAACAATATGGTATATGTTTTCTCACAAGTCAGTTGCCATGTGAATTTTCCTCAAATTCCTTAAGACTCATCAGACCACAAAGGTAGCCTATAACAACATAATTGCCACAAGCAATATGATGCCCTCGAAAGTATGTAATTTGTTCCGTATTCTTGGTAGAGATGGAATTTGGGTCGGGCTGGCCCGAAGGCTGGTCCGAGTCGGGTCTCACCGGGCCTGTTAATACAGGCCATGGGCCCGACACGGCCCATGGCCTGTATGTGGGGCGGGCCGGGTTGGGTTGGTCCATTGGGCCTAAAAAAAATTTAAAATTATTTTTTTTATTAATAAAAAAATATTTGAAATACAATAATTTTTTTCATAAAAAATACAAAAGATATTTACATCATTTGTTTTACATTTTTTTTTCAATTTTTACATCAAGAATTATTCATTTGGGGAGTCTGTTCTGCCTGTTGAAGTTGATGTCGCATCATTGTCTTCTTCTGATTCAGACTTCAAGCTTAATCCCTGAAAACGATCAATCGCATCGTACCAATCTTTTAAGCAGACGGAGGTTTCTACAAATTTCTCTGATAATCTACATCTTTTATCATTTAATACTCTTTTTCCTGTAAAAAATGTAGAT
Organism: Posidonia australis; assembly: GCA_024699735.1. Taxonomy (NCBI): domain Eukaryota; kingdom Viridiplantae; phylum Streptophyta; class Magnoliopsida; order Alismatales; family Posidoniaceae; genus Posidonia; species Posidonia australis. The sequence continues at coordinate 15,890 of JAMKQA010025961.1, forward strand.
TCCGATGTTACAGTTGACGTTGGAATCGTTAGTAAATCTTTTACCATTTTTGCAACTATAGGAAATCTAATAGCTGTAGTAGACCATCAATTTAATATATTTAAGTTATCTATTTCTAAATCACTAAAAGCAACTGAGGATTCTAAATAATTATCTAATTCATTATTTTGTACTTGATTTTATATATTTTTCCATTCTTTTTATTTAATCTACTCCATGAAGAACTACCACTACTACTACTTGTTTGTGATCTTAATAAATTAGATGCTTGACTACTAGATGTTTCACCGTAATTTCTAACATATTCTTCAAATAAATTATATAAATTTGTCTTTATTTTATCATTAAATGAATCTATATG
>JAMKQA010025962.1:0-25246 GCA_024699735.1 Posidonia australis
TGCGTAACCAGAATCCTTACCCTTTCTCTGGCTCGCATTCATCTTGCTTATCCTTAGGTATGAATCATGCATGCATCCTTGCATCGATTTTTGCCCTTTTTGTGTGTTGTTTTTGGTTTTCCTCGTCTTTCCGTTAAAAGACTAGGTGGCGATTCCTTTCTTTTTCCTTTCTTCTCTTTTCCTTGCGCATTTCACCAGTCGAGGCATGGCTGTGATCGGCCTTCTCCCTTGTGGGTCGGCATGGTCACACATGCATCTCCTTTGATATTACATACATCCAACCTAATAATACATAGATTTAACCTAATAATTCTATAAAATTTACAAAATTAGTAAAATTTGTATACTCATTATGGACTCTACGAAGTGACAACATCTAGGATAGTCCTCAATTAGATTCTACATCCTTTCCAGGCTGTTCCAGTCTCACTTGTGACTCTCGAGAGTCTCGCAGTGACTCCTCAAAGCCCCTCCGATTCTTGCCGTGCCGAGCCACCGTTTCTGGAAACGCCACCATCGCAGCACCGTCACCGGGGAAGAACAGCAACAGGAGGGGATCGACGGCATGTTCCAGCCGTCGAGAGCCCGATCGACGTCGTTGGATCTATTCCCCACCTTCTCCTCCAACTCATCTCCCTCTTGGATCGCCGATCAGCTGCCGGGAAGGCCTAGATGGATCCCCCAAGCCGTTACCGCAGGCGATCTTCAAATTGCTGGCAGTGGTTGTTTGTTTTTATGTTTTTTTAAAATTTCTTTAGTTTTTTTTAAACATTACAATTAGATCCTAGTATTTTATGTTTTGGCCCCTGTATTTTCAATTAAAATTGCATTTCCTTTGTTTTACTGTAAATATTGCATGTTCTACCCTACTTATTTTAAATTTCATTTTCTATTCTTTAAATGTTTGTTTTATCACAATTATGTCCCTGAGATCATGTTTTCTTCACAATTAAGTCCTGAAAATTTGTACTGTGCCCCCAGATTTTTTTTAAAATGAACTTTCTTTGTGAAATTTACATCCAGAACCTTAAAATATTTTGTAATTAGACTAAACATCATAAAAACTTAACTTTCATTACATTTAAATCTTAGAATTTTGCATGTAAATCCCTGAATTCATAAAATACAATTACTGAGTGTAGGAAATTTGCATCTAGGCCCTTGAATCAGTTTTAAATTCATTAATTAGGGTTTTAATTGTTTTAATACATTTTTTTGGTATTTCTCACATTTTTGATCACATTTGCATTTGTAATTTATTACATGAATGAAGTTTTCATCTAATAACCATGTTTGCAATGTAAAATGATTTCTGATTCACATTTTGGTCACATTTGCACATTTTATGTAAATTTTGCACATTAAACCTAAACTTTCAAGAAATTACTAAAATATAATTTTCACACATCTCACACCTTAATGCCACATTTTCTTTTAATTCATGATCTGAACATTAAGATAAAAGTTTCTGAACACACTTTAATCGTGATTTTCCCTTTTTCGTGAATTTTATGTTCTAGTCCAGGACCTCCTTTAAAATTGCAACTTGTGATTTTCCAACATCCTTTCTTTTTCATCAAAATGTCTTCTCACCTTAATTTGTATGATGGTCTTCTGCTTACTGATTTTTGTAAAGTTTCTCGAGTGGATTTATGGTGAATTTTGCACTTTAGTCCCAATACTTATCATTTTCTATGTTTACATCATTTTCTTGTATTTAAAATCTTATTCCCCTCATGTTCTCTTGTAAATAACATTTTCTTGAAATTTTGTATACATTTTGCATATATTTAGACCATGCATCATGCATTTGCACACATTTATCACATTTGGCCATGTGAAATTACTTAATTACTCCCATGCCATCAATCCATGCACATGCATGTTATTTTTGTACTTAGTCATGCATAATTCCTGTATAAACCATTCCTCAGCATCTTCTACACATTTAGATACATTTTCATGTATTTTACGTAATTTTCATTACACTTGCACATCATTTCATCCCTTTTGAGTAAAGCATGCATTCCATATGATTTTACGTGGATTTTTCCTTAATTTGTTTTCAGACTATTTTGTTTGACATTTGATTTGATTCCCTTTACTCCGCATTTATGGATTTTTGTGATTTGATTTGGATTTCATCGCCCGAGGGCATACAATAATTGACTTAAAGGCCTACATTGACCCAATTACGGATTATTTTCCTCTTGTTGATTTTCACGACATTTTCCCCGATACCTACAATTTGGTTTGATTCCATTTTTGATTCTTTTGATGTCAGTGTATTTCCCGGGCCATTTTCTCCAAAAATACTGTCATTTCATGTGATTTTCTTCATATGTCACCATTTTGCTATTTTGCATGGACTTCTTTGCAATTTTTTCCATTTTGATTTCCATGACATTTTCCATGATTCGGATGATTTGGGTTGACCCCTTTTTTGATTCTTTTGGTGTTGGTATGATTTTTCGGTTCATTTTCTTTTAAAACATTGTCATTTCATGTGATTTTCCTTGTCATTTCACGTTTTGTTATTCCATCATTTCGTGCAGATTTCCTCTTAATTTTCGCATACATCCAGCTAGTGTAACGCCCCGATCCCGGGCATGCTATTGAATCACAGTATCATAAGTATAATTATACTAATTATAGAAACATTAAATAACTGTAACTAATGCTCACCTTCAGGATTTCAATGTGCGGCTAGAAGCTCCGACTCTTGCACCGAAACTCCACTACACGCGACCTGCACTTGAAAACCACACAAAGCACGCGTGAGTGACATCTAAGTCACCTAGTACGCGTCCCAAACACAAAGCCACAAAATCTCTATAAAACCCAAAAAAACTCAGATTTTAATTTTCAAAGTTGGTTTTCTTTTGAAAATCTAGTTTTAAAACACCCCTTTCTTTTCATTTAAATCACTTGGGAACTCTGAATCCAAACCAAACTCTTTTCAAAACCCATCTTTCTTTTTCTTTCAAAACATTTGGAAATTTATTCCAAATCACATTCTTTTTCAAAAACTCATATTTTTCATTTTCTTTTTAAAACATTTGGAAATCATTTTCCAAAGCATGCCTTTTTCAATCCTTGGGATTTCTTCTCAAAATCACACTCTCAAAATTCATATTTCTGACCAGATCCAGCCTAAAACACAATGCCTCTCAAGCTCAAAACCAAAATCATAAATACTGGCTGGTAACTGGTTAAAACATCATCATTATTTCTTTCCAAGATTTTAGGACCATTCATGAGTCCAATCCTAGTCAAGCCACATTTCTTTTCATTTCACATTTCCACTTTTCTTTACTAATGTTACCTTGATCAGGGGTAACCAGGCACACAAGCAGTAGGCGAGGACATCATTTCCCCTACCTCCTTGCACAACCGCGGTGAAATTCCCCGTGCGGGATGCCACCGCCCCAGCCAACCGGCCTCAATTTCTTTTTCATATATGCACGGGGATACGTCTTTGTTTGACGCCCCATCGATGACCCGAACAACTAGGTACAACTTCCCAGGCTCGGCCTACACCGTCGGTGACCTGAACAACTAGGTTCAATAACCTAGGCTCAGCCTATACCGTCATGAGCTCGGCAACCACAGTCGTGTCTGGCAACTGGTTTCATTGGAGCCTCATACCCTGACCACGTTGTCGACACCAACCCCCGTGGTTCCTTAACACATTATTAGTGTTTCATTTTCAAAACTCTTTAAGCTTTTCTTTTCAAAACTATTTCTATTTCATTCTTTTCGTTGCAGGAATCTATTTCCATGCAACACCTGACCCTTCATTGGGGTCCCAGCTTAATTCATGAAAAACCATGTGCTTTAAAAATCACAAATTGGGTCTCATGCCCAAACTACTCACAATTAACCATTTTATTCATTTAAGGGTCTAAAATCCAAAACCACACCCAAATCTACTTATTGGGGTTCCATACTTCTCCATGTCATTTACATGGGGACAAACACCAATCACATACACATTCTTCACATACTTTTAAAACCATTTATTTCCATCTCATAGTCACATTAACATATCTCAAGGTCATGGCAAAATGGGTAGACCAAATTTTAGGTTCGGTATACCGAAATCTCCTGATTCGGTATACCGAACTTCTTCGGTATACCGAAACCCCTAGTTTCTGTCGATCGGAAGATTTCGATCTATCGAAACAAGGGATCCTGGCATAATTTGTCAGGATTTCAGCATACCGAATTCAATTCGGCATACCGAAAACCCTGCAACTAGGGCATTTCCCTGTTCTAGGCGGTGAAAATCGCCCAAGGTGGGAGCCTCAATCGGACTTCCCAAACTCACATCACAAATTACCATTAAATCATGGGGTGTAGACCTTTGAGTCTACTTCAAAACCCCTTAAACCATTCCTTAATCCATCAACTATGTGATTCACACAAAAATCACAAAGGGGAGGAGCTCTAGAACGGCTATTGTAGCCCTCAACCCAAAAAATTGCATTTTCCTACTATAGACATCCCAATTTTGCAGTCACTTGGCGGCAGGCTCCTCTAGAAGATGCTCTGGTTGCAAACATCACTCCTAAACCCTAACTCATAGAACCCAAAGCCCACTTAGGCCCACACAAGCCCATTAGGCCCACACAAGCCCACTAGACCCACCCTAGGCCCACACAAGTCCACTAGTCCCACTCTAGGCCCACACAAACCCATTAGGCTCACATAAGTCCATTCTAAATTAATCCAAGCAAAAACCACTAGAATAAAACCAAAATAAACAAAATTCACCTAAATCCACATAAAACCTTAATTAATTAAGTAAAATCACTAATTAAAACCAAAAATAAACAAAATTCACTTAAAACCACTTAAAATTCTAATTAATTAATTAAAATCCTAATTAAAAACCAAACTAACAAAATTCACCTAAAACACTTAAAATCCAAAAATCAATTGAAAACCTTAATTAAAACAAAATCTGCTTAAAATCCAAATTAATTAAACTTCAACATCACAAAATCAAAATTTAATTAAAATCACCAAAAACAAATAAACAAAATAAAAAATCAAAAACAAAATCGAAAACTTAAAACAAAACCAAAATACTAAACTAAAACCTTAAAACCTAGAACAAAAAAAAAACCAAAAGCAAAAAAACAAAAAAACCAAACCAAAAGCCCAATGTCAAGCTCGTTAAGCCCAAACCACATTTTAATTCAAAACTTAAGAAATGAAAAAAATAAATAAATAGTGTCATCTTCTTCCTCCCTTCAACGACACCCACTCTCCCCATCATCCTCATTCCCACATCTGCCCAACTGCCATTACCCACGAACTCCTCACCCATTCCACCCCTTAAAGCTTTAACAACCGCACCAGAAGAGAAAACGGCAACAGGAGAGGGGGACTGAACAAAACTGAACTGGAGAGGACAGAGGGAAGTGAGATCGCCGAAGACCAGAGGAGAGGGCCTGAGAGAGCATCCATTCGCACCCCAAGCCACCCAGCCACTACCACCATATCCAGTGCACTCCCTCTATCACCTTTGCAACCCAGGAGCTTCCTTGAAACCCGCTGGAACATCAGCCTAGAGGAGCGTCGCCGTCAAGCTTCGCCGGAGGACAACCAACCCATCATCCTAGGTACTTTCACCCCCCACTTTTAGTTTCCAATTGAGCTCCTTTAGGCAAAATAGAGTCTCCTGTGTCCTTTGGATCGCATCCCAGCAGAGTGCACAGGTCCTGTGCACCGTCATTCTTGCCTTCGGTGGTGGGTTCACCACCACCGGCGAGGCCAGAGGCCTCCAGGTCTGAGGAAGGCCCTATGGGCCTCCCCTCCTTCTCCTCCCTTTTCCCCCTTGCTCCCAAAGCCCGCGGATGGCCTCGCGGAGGCCCAAGTAAACGGAGCGCCGCTCACCGTCGCCGTGGGAGATGACCGGAGTCATCGCCGACGAATCTAGCGGGAAGGGTGGTCTGAGGGTCCCCAAACCTCCGCACAACCTCCAGGAGCACCGCCGCGGGCCCCTAGAGCTCCCCAACCATTTCCCGCACTCCTCCGCGGCTGCAGCCCCTCCTGTGACGTCGACGTAACGCCTCGTCGGAGCTCGTGACGGGGGGAGCGCCCCACGCTGTTCCAACCTCATCCGCGACACTCCACAGCCCCGTCGTGCCTCACCGAAGGTTCCCTAGTGCTCGTTGCAACGTCCCAGCCACGAAGCTGCCGCCAGGAGCTTCCGTCATTGTCATCTCAGGCGACGACCGCCGCACGCTGGAGCTCGAGGTGGAGGAGGCCTCTCGGGCCTCCCCAGCGCAGCCCACCGCTGCGGGGGAGCTCGCAGTGGCGCCCCCTTGCTTCCCCGACCACCGCCGATGCCTTCCCGCCGTTGCGCCGCAGTCGGGAGCTCGTCGGAGTTGGCGCCGGTGATCTTCGAATAGAAGAGATTTAGGATTTTTTATTATTTTATTTTAATATTTTGATTATTACTTTTAAGTCCTTATTTTATTACGTTTAGGTCCTTTTTATTGCATATGGGTCTAAACATTATCACTTTAATCCCTGTAGTTTTAAAATACTTTTTATTTTTTTTATTTTCTCTATGAATTTTGCATGTGGCCCCCTACATAGTTCATCTTTTAATTCTTAACATATTAATGCATGTTTTATCACATCTGGGTCTCTGGAACATGATTTCATTACATTTAGGTCCAGAATATTTGCATTTGTCTCCTGTGGCTTTTAAAAAAAAGGTTTTCTATGTGATATTTGTATTCTAAACCTTGAAGATTCTAATAATTACACTGATCATCATTAAAATTGAGTTTTTATCACATTTAAGTCGTGAACTTTTGCATTTTGGACCCCAGAGTTTTTGAAAAGAGATTCTTTGTACAATTTGCATTTTAAACCTTATAAATATCCATAATTACACTGAGAATGTAAAAAACTTTATTTTTATCACATTGTGGTCTTGAAATTTTGCAAAAAAGTCCTTGAACTTAACCAATAATGTTTCTGAACAGGAAAATTTACATCAAGTCCCTAAAATTTTGTTAAATCGTTAATGAAAGTTTTTATTACATTTTTAAATCACATGTCTCACATGTTTCATATTAATTGATCACATGTACATATAAAATCACCATTTGAATAAGGTTTCCATCAAAAAACCCTGTTTTCAATGTAAATGAACATCTGATTACATATTTTTGTCTGATTTGCACCCTATATGGGAATTTTGCACAATAGACCCTAGGTTTTCAAGAAATTACAAAAATATACTTTTTACTCGTGTTACATCACATAGCCATATTTTCATTAAATTTTACATCTTGGCATCAAAACAAACCTATTTAAATACTTTTTTTGATCATAAACTTTTTCTTTCTTGGAATTTTGCAAATTAGACCTTTAGTTTTCAAGAAATCATCTAAGTACAATTCTCACATCCCATTGTCATATTGTCCTTTGATCCATCATCTGTACACTAGGATAGAAGTTTTTGAATGACTTTTAAACTAGATTTTCATCCCTTTTGTGAATTTTGCGTTTTAGTCCCTACACTTATCCTTTATTGTTTTTACATTGTTTTATTGTTTCATGACCTTTTCTTTTGCATGTTTTCTTCTTTCCTTACATTTTTAATACATTTTGGCATTCCTTAGACCATGCATTGTCCCCATGCATACATTTATCACTTTTAACCAATGAAATGACCAAATTACCCCTATGCCATCAATTCATGCACATGTGTGTCTGTTATTGCACCAAGTCATGCATAACCTTTGTCTACAACATTCCTTAGTGAATTTTACCCATTTAGGTACATTTCCATGCATTTTTGCACTATTTTGCTGTATTCGCATTTTAGTCCCTCCTTTTTGGATAAGTTTGCATTTCATGCATTCTTCCGTGGTTTTTCTCCTATCTGTTTTCAAGTTCCTTCATCTAATTTTCGATTTGACTATCTTTATTCCATGTTTTCATATTTTTCTGATTTGATTTGGATTTCATCGCCCGAGGGTGTAAAGTCACAGGCCTGAGGGCTGACATTTAACCCCATCACGGATTATTTTTCCCATTTTGATTTTCACGACTTTTTCCATGATTCCGAGAACCCAGGTTGACTCGACTTTTTATCCTTTTGACATCAACATGGTTTTCGGAGGCATTCTTTACAAAAACATTGTCATTTCATGTGATTTTCTACGATTTTGTCAATTCATGTGGATTTCTCCGCAATTTTTGCACATCGTCTTTCACATCCATCCAGTATTGTCTTGGCACTCACATCAGCATGATTAGAACACAATCTAGGCATAACAAACATTCATTCAGCCTCAAGCAAGCGAATTAGACTAGAAAGATCAAGTTTCTCGGGTGTACGGGGGTGCCTAACACCTTCCCCGTGTGTAATAGGAATCCTTACCCATCCTCTGGTTAGTAGACATCTGGCCTTCACGTTTGCATCTCATTCATTCACTTTTAGTGAATTGTTTGTGGTTTTCCTTGTCTTTCCCTTAAAAGACCAGGTGGCGACTCCATTTCTCTCCTTCTCGTCTCGTCTCATCTCGCGCCCTTGCCATCTCGGCATGGGCTGTGGCCTCCTCCCCCCTCTGGCGCAACCTCCCTGCTGGATCGGCCCCCGGGTCGTGGGCACGGTCACACCTACAAATTTCAATCCTAACCGCATGATATCTATGTTTTCATGCATTTCAACTCATTCTCATCAATCCCACTATTTTTCTACAATTTTACATGCATTTTATCTCTATTTTCATATATTTAACATAATCTACTAGAAGCATGTAAACGAGCAAGGAGAAGGGCCACGTACCTCGAGTGGCACTCCAGCGATCTTCCTAACTCCCCGATGAGTCTCCTCTCGCCCCAGCGAAGCCTCCTCCACCGGCAAACTTCGCAAGTCACCTCCTCCTCAGTTGCCCTTTCCTCTCCTTGCTCGCCACTACCTTCCTTTATCCTCTTCTCCACCCGCGTTGCGCCAGCCGTCCATCCCGTCGGAAGAGACGGCGACGCACGGGCTTCCATCGCTGGTGGCACGGGTGTGGAAAAGAAGAGGAAGAAGAAGACGGGGGAGGATAGAAGGATATAGCCCGTGAGAGAGAGAGGGAAAAAGAAAGGAGAAAAAAGAAGGAAAGACAGGCACGCAAACTGAGGCGATTGTGCATCCTCAAATCGGACTCCACATGGGTCCTAAATCACAATCTGGTGCACAGAAAGCCAACCGCTAGCTCATACAACCAAGAAGTAACAAATTATCCATTAATAAATCATTTATACAATATTACAATTAATTACATGGTTTATAAATAAAATGGATAATCAGGTACAGATGTCACAGCTAGTCATGACTTGGCATTTATATTAGCATGATTTAGAGCACAATCTAGGTTTAGCAAGCATTCATCATTTAGCAAGCAAATCAGATTAGAAAGACCAAGTTTTTTGGGCGCATGGGGGTGCCTAACACCTTCCCCGTGGGTAATAAGAATCCTTACCCTTTCTCTGGTTTGCAGACATTTAACCTTTCATTTGCATTTCATGCATTCATCTTCTGAGGTTTGCCTCGTTCTAGTTTTCCTCGTCTTTCCATTAAAAGATTAGGTGGTGACTCTCTTTTCTTCATCATTTTTCTTGCTATGACCTCTATCGGTTCTTCCGTGCGCCTCCCTTGCGCACACCGGAGGCACTCCCGTCGGCATGGTCACAGTCATTTATTCCTACATAAATAACATCTCATTTATATGTAGAACCAACCACAATCCTACATCTCATTTTGCAATGTTCAGTTATAGCCCCATAAAATTTCTATTTTGACTGATCTTAATGCTAGTGAGATCAAGAAAAGAACCAACCAATAAGATCAAAAGTAGAATAAATGTCATGAACCTTAACTAGTGACTCTTGCTGTTGAAGGATGCAAAAAAGGAAAGTAGATAAAATACTTCTGATTAAAAAAGAGTAGAAAGATGATAACAAGGAAATCAAGGAAGTAAAATCAGCAAATCAACAGGAGCTAGTCCCACTAAGGTAAAGAAAATATTAGAACAAGAGGCATATAAAGAGGATTTTATCAAATTTCATAAAACATTAGAAGAGCATATAAAGAAGACACAGTGAATGAAACCTACCATAGTAAGTGATAACAGTATTGAATAACAATAATAAAAACATAGTAGTATATAAGTTATCTCCAAAACAAAGTGAACATCTTATTAGGGGTCTCCCTATCTTTTCCCATTTCGTCATCTTTAAGATTACCCAAAACACAAAATAGTAAGCAATTGTCTTCTGCCCAGAACAGTAAGTAGTAGTCATCCTTCCTCCCTCAATACATTATAGATGTAATGGGTTCCAAAATAAAAACACAAACAAACTAATAAGCTACAAACCACAAAAACAGGGAACCAAAACAAAAACACAAAACAGATCTAATGGGTTCCACTACCTATTGAGATCTGATGGGAACCAAATCAAAACACGAACTCATCTGAGAAAATCACAAACCACAAACCAGTTCTAAAAAAACAGGTCAAGAGAGAGGTCGGCCTAGTTTCGTCGATGAACCCCTCCACTTGCAACCTCTGTTGAACACCATCATATCGTCGCTTACGCCTTCATTGATTACATTGTCTTAAAGAAGCTCCATTGGAGAAGAATGATGCTCGCCAAGGAAGAAAGGTAAGAAAAATAACACAACAAGAAGAGAAAGAAGAGGAAGAAGAACACAACTGGAAGAAGAAGGAGAGGAAGAAGAGGATGAAGCTTGCTAAGTGACGAAGTGGTGGGTGAAGGGTGGGAACAGTAAAAGGGAAGTGAGAGAAAAAAGTAGTAGGGTTTTATCGAGGACAGAAAATACATTCTCGTAATTAATGCGATGTTTTTTTTTGTAATATTATGTTTTTAATGAGGACAATATGGGAAATAGATGGAAAATGATCCTAGCCTTTTTCAAAAAGTTACCTCTCATAACCTTTTATTTTCAATGTTTTTGTTAAGTTTTACGCATGAAAAAAGTTAGCGTCTTTTTGTGTGTGTTTGGTTCAAAATTTTCACCCATAAGTGATTATTTTCAATAAACAAGTGCTAATAATTGTTACCAAACTCTACATTAGCTATGTTTAGTACCGATTCTAGCTTGTGGCAACCTCCTTGTTTGAGATAGCCATCATTTCATTAAGGAGGGGAACCCTTTGGTATGATTTTTTCATAGAGTAGCTTCTAGCTTCTGACAAGGAGATTTTTGACTTTTGACAAATTTGTTTAGCATGAGTTGTGATTGGTTTTATGGTTAAATTGACTTTATTTTCTTATTTGATAATAATTCTGACTACAAAACAATTCCTATTAGAATCTAAGTAGTAATTCTAATGAAAAAAGAATTCCTTTTAGAATCTAGGTAATAATTCCAAATATAAAACAATTCCTATTAGAATTTAGGTGTCAGAATCATTATCAAACATAGCCTTTATCAATTAAGATGTCCAAAAACATCCAAGAGTTCTATTGAAGAGAAATAGGAATAGGCCTTACAATGAGAATCTTTCCATTTTTGGTTGTTAGCTTCACAACTTAGCAAGCTTTACCATTTTTTTTCTTCCAGTTTATTTCAATGGACCTTTCTTTCAAAAATTAGCATATCTTACTATTATACTAAGGGAGGGTTTGTGCACTTGGAAATGAAAGGAGGCTAAGGAAAAAGAAATTATTTTCCTATTAATCAAAAAGTGTGCTCAAAATCATGGTATTTGTGCACATTTTCTGTTAGAAAGTAAATTTCTTTGGTTTCCAACACAAGTTTAAAATGTCTCATTCCCTTTCACACCCATAAAGGTGGAATTTGAAGGGAAAATATTTTCCCTAAGTGCACAAACACTTCTGTTGGAGTCAAAAGGAAAATAAAATTCCATGATTTTATTTTCCATTTCCTTTTGACTCTATATTTTAATTTCCTTTGTTTTTCCTTGGCACTTACAATTTTACTTTTTTTATTTTATATAACATGATTTATAAAAAACTACAATCATTATTTTTTACTTAAAATTTACATCAAGGACTAGATAGAATAATATTAGACAACTGATATGGCATTACATTAAATTAGAGACATAAGTTAGACAAGAAACTTACAAATGATAATTAATCTCACGCTGTAGACACTCTATATGCTTGCAATTGGTCTTAACCCTAAAATCCAGCCTAAAATCCTAACCCTAGACCTAAACCCTAGATTTAGCCAAAACTTAGTCCCAAACCCTAAAATTAACTCAAAATTTTAAAACCCACCTCAATCAAATTCAAAAACTAAAGCTTAATCCAAAACCCTAGTTCAAAACCCTAAAACTAACTCAAAACCCTAAAACTAACCTAAGTCAAAATCAAAATCCAAACCTAGTCCTAAACCCTAGTTCAAAACCCTAAAACCAACTTAAATCAAATCCAAAATCTAAAACTAATCAAAACCCTAATTTAAACCCTAAACTAAATCCTAAACCCTAATCCAAAATTCTAACAACTTCCCATTCCACTATGACAACCTTAACTACTTCTCACTTCACCTTAACAACCCTAACTACCTCCCACTTCACCTTGACAACCCCAATTACTTCCCACTCCACCATAACAGCCCTAACCACTTCCCACTCTACCATAACAAACTATAACTAACCATAACAATTCATAACAACCTACCCAACCATTGCAAGCCTATAAATACCCCCCATTTGTAAGGAAAAAAAGGGAGAAAAAACTTGAAAAATTGAGAGGAGAGCCACCAAGGATATTTCTCTCAACCAGAGCAACCAGAGAGGTCTCAGATCAAAGGGGAAGCTTGGAGAGGGGAAGAAATCACATTTCAGGCCATCTCAGGTGAGCTCCAGCGGCCTCTGGCGAGCTCAAACGGCCAACCCCATTGCCTGCTCAGGTAAGCTCCCCCCAGACCTTAATTTCTTCCAATTTTGATTCCCTAGTTCCTCTTCTTTCTTCCCCAACCGATTCCAACAGCACTAGGTGACTGCCTTGGTCGGAATCAGGTTTTTCGAAGGTGGCTGGATGCGTTTTCTGACGACGTAGGTGGGGGCACGAATTTAGTGGATGATTTGTGCCCATGTGTGCTTGATCCTCTCAACTCGAATCTCCCCTTGCTTCCCCATCCATCTGGACATCGTTTTGTGCCCCTAGGAGGTTGCCAGAAGCTGCTCGTCAGAATTGCACTCCTTCGCCGTTGCTGGAGAAGAAGGGGAACAGTGAAGTGTGACCAGGCGATTCACTCGTCACAGCCCTTCTCCGAGCATCAGGGAATTTTCCTTACCTCTCCTTCAAGCCTTCGGAGGCTTCCTCACCCCGATTGCAGCCCTGAACGCCCTCCACAGTCTAGCTCACTAGAGTGGATCGAGACGACGGCGAGCGAGATCCGGGGATGAGGAGCGACGCCACTTCTTGCTTCTGAAGGGTAGAATCTTCTCCTTTCCCCATCACCAAGCTTCCAGAAGCCCAGAGCCGCTGTTCTAGCCCCTCTAGCATCGCCTTCTTCTTCGAGATCGTCGCTGGGATTGCGTCGATGGCGAGAGAGATGGGAGGAGGTTTCCAACTGTCAACCACATGATTGGAGTCATCAGATCTTCCCCCTTTTCTTCCCTCTTGCTCATCGATCGATTGGATGCCAGATCAGACCTCGGGAGGGCCTGGCATCGCATTCCAGTCACCGTTGTCGGAGAGATGCGATCGCTGGCGACCGTCGGGGTCTTTTTTTAAGTTTCTTTTAATAAAACTTCTTCTCCTTTTCCTTTCTTGCATTTAGGTCCTTAGTTTTTACAGTTAAGTCCCTACATAAGATTTTAAATCATTTTAATAATGATTTGCTTTGAAGAATTGCAGTGTGATCCCTGTAAAGTTTTATCAATGTTCTCTAGGCTTTAATATTTGACAAAAAGCCCTGACTTGCTTTCAATTCATTCTTAAGTCTAGTATTTTGCATAAAAAACCCTGAGCTTTATTAAAATTATTCTGAATGTATAATTTTCTGACACAATTGCAAATTAGACCTTGGAAATTTAGATATTTACTCAAATTTGTCCAGAATTGCATTTTAGCCCCTGAATTTCACTAATTTCACACTGAATGCATATTTTCCAGGGTAAAATTGCAGAACAGTCCTTGAATTTCAAGTTTTCAAACTTAAGTCCATTATCTTGCACATTTAACCATGAATTTCTTCAGAATTGCATTAAATACATGTTTTACTAACAAAATTGCAGATTGAACCCTAGGAATCTTGATTTTGACAAAAAATGAACAGTTTTGCACATTTGACCCCAAACTTCTTCAAAATTACATAATGTGTTTTCCAATGAATTTTTGCAGATTTAGCCCCAAAATCTCAGCTTTTAACCAAGAAATGGGAAATTTACACAAAAGCCCCTGGAATTTACATATTTCACTCACACATGCATTTTGTACATTTTGCTCTCCTTTTCATGCATATTTTCTCATGCATTTATTCTTGCATTATGCACGCATTTCCAATTCCTTTTAAACTCGATTTTTCACATTGTTTCCCAAATTTCTTCCGACTTTCCCGATTTTGGTTTGATTTGAATTTCCATCGCTCGAGGGTGTACACTAACAGACTTGACAATGCCGACATTGACCCGAATGAGGATTATTTTCTCTAATTTGATTTTCTCAGATTTCTTCAAGTTTCCTCTAATTTGCGTGACGCTTTCCGAGCATTCCCAATTTTCACGATTTTCCTCATCGTCCACAAGCGTACAGTAAAGTGGCATTTGCAATGCCTACATTGTCCCTTGGATTATCAGTTTTTTATTCACTTCTTCTCTTTGATTTGGCATGTTTTCCAATCATATTAGGCATGTACATTTAGAACAGGCAAGCATACACACAATAGATCATTAGCAAGTAGGAAACCTAGAAAGACTGAATTCTTCGGGTGCATGGGGCTGCTTAACCCCTTCCCCATGCGTAACAAGAATCTTTATCCTTTCTCTAGCCTGCAATGGCCAAGTGTTGCATCCATTAGGCACGAAGCATACATGTTTTTTTCATCTTGATTTCTTTTGGTTTTCCTTTGTGTTTCGTTTTCCTCGTCTTTCCATTAAAAGATTAGGTGGCGACTCCTTTTCCTTATCCTTTTTTAATCTTTCCTTGGTATTTCCGAGCCTAGTCTTCTTCTCCAGATTCACCATCTTCGTCATGATCGTATCGGGACTCCTCGTGTGCTTCCACATACCTTGGAGAGCCATGCAGGGTTCCACCGACATGGTCACAGGAACTGGCGACTCTGCTGGGGATAACCAGATTTTGGCTTTCATTTTGGTTTTCTTGCTTACTTGTCATTGATTTATACACTTAGTGTTATTTGTTTGTTCTATTTGTTTGTATATATTTGACCATACATGCCTTTTTATACTATTGTTATGCCACAGCACATGCACATGACCTGATTCATGCCTTTTGTTATGATGCTTGCTTTTCTTCAATACTTGTGAGAACTACACTAGCACATGCTATATTCATGCCTTTTGCTTGCTTGATTGACTGTTTGGATAACATAATTGTGTGTTTTCTTTCCTTTTTGGTATTTGCCATGATTAGGAGAGTAGATACATGTTTGCCTCCTTATTTGGTTAAAATAAAACACACAAACTCAAACAAACAAGTAATACGGCATAATTAGAGACAAATGCTCACAATCCCCTCTGATTTAATAAAATGCAAGTAAAAGACACAAAAGTATATTACATGATTGATCATATAGGACATGCATCCTCTCCTCTGAGTCCATCCACAGTTTACGAAGGACAATTCTAATAGCCCATTTTATAGCTTTGGCGTAGGGCATGTTGCTAGTTTGTCTTCCCTTGTCCGGGGTCATGTTGGTGCTAGTAGAGGGTACAACTCCATGCTACTGCAGGAGACGAGGCCACCAACGCACCACCCGTTCACTGTCTGCGCTTTGGCCAGGATTTAGAACGGGAACCTTACTTTTCTAACCAGGGTCAAAACCCAAATCCATGAGTGCGTCCCATGTGGTCAACCCCATGTGGGACATGCATGGTGAGAGAGCGCATGTTAGTAGCATTCATGTGCATGTGTGCCATTCATGCCACCCTAACAAACAATTGCATAACTCACTTGCTTCTTTTGTTGTTTTGTCTTCTCTTCTTCACTGACACCTAGGTTTTTGTCCTTTATCAGGTGTAGGATTTTGTGTGTGAGTTCCTAGGCCAGAGCTTGGGAGTTCCTTTTTGTGACCTCAGTCTTGAGGCATTGTTCTCGACCGTCTTTCCTTGAGCTATTTATCACTTTCGACGATAGATCCTCGTAGGTGTCGTCCTCTAGTTTGCACTAGCAGCCCCATCCTTACCCGTTCGCAGACCATTATGGCCCTGCGAGCCTCTGAGACCTTTGTATCGATTGCTCCAGAGAAGATTCTTGTTTCCGTCCCTCCTTTTTCTTTTACTTTGACATCAGTTTTTCCACCTGCACTCTATGATAGCCACTTCCAGGCACCTGGAGTTCCCTACCCTCCGGTTTCAGGACACTGGCAGACCCTTATTGGTCTGAAGCTCGTGATCGAGGAGGTTACCATGACCACCACTAGAGCATCTGATCTGATGATGTCCTGTCCTTCAATTGACTCAACTCCACTTGACACACAGCTGGTTGCGATTGCTTCCTTTGTAGGAATTCAGCCTGCAGGATCCTTGAACTTCCAGCCCCCTGTGACATCTCTTCTGCTTGCTCTTCCGGCCCTCGGTACTGCTACTGATGGTTCCATCACCATGCAATCTCAACAGCTTCTGGTTCTTGCACAGAGGCTGCAATGCATGGCCTTTTCTCTGGATCCTACCTTGACTACACCTGTTTGTCTAGTTCCTAAGGACCCTGCTATGCTTGCTTAGGCATTCTATGCTGCACCAGTCACACCACCATCGCAGCAGTCGCCACAGCTTCTCGTTGTCTCGACGACGAGCGCTTCTACCCTGCCATTAGCACCATTACCACAGCATGCACAACATATTCTTCCATCTGTTGGTGGTCTGCCTTTTGGGCTAACGGGGTACAACGGACTGTGAACCCTACCATACCTGGTCAACAGTTGTTGCTCCCACATGCAACACCACACCCAACACAGCATAACATCATTCCTGCACCCTTGCATCACATACAGGCTTCAGCATTCACTCCACCACAGGCAACACACATGCACGAGTTCGCTGGTCATCACGCCACGACACCAGGTGGCGAAATGATAGATTCGGAGGAGAACATGGGTGCCATTGATACAACGTACGCGACACCTTCTCCAGCTGCACAATCATTGTCAGCAACAACCCCAAATGCACTTCTCACCAGGATGATCTAGAGAGAGCACTACGACAAGTGTAGGGCGGAGATCGCAGTCTTACACCTTCCGGGACCTCTGCTACTTCCCAAAGGCTATACTCCCTCCAAACTTTCATATCTTAGAACTTAAAAAGTATAATGGGAAAGGCTATCCAATCTCACACCTTAGGGCGTATTGTGGCGATCTCGCTCAGTTATAGGTTGACGAGAGACTTCTTATTCGCCTCTTCCAGAAGAGCCTCACAGGTCTGGGTTTAAAGTGTTCACATCTTTGGATATGACCACCATCAAGACCTGGAATGACCTCAGACAGGCTTTTCTGGGACAGTTTTCTTTTAATCTCGACATGGTCCCAAAGTGCGAGGACCTAGTCGCAACAAGGCAAAAGCCCCATGAGCCGTTTGAGGAGTACGTCAGGCACTGGCGAGCCCTCGCTTCACAAGTTCGCGATAGACCTTCTGACGAAGAGTTTATCGAGATAATAATTCGAGGAGCGCAGCCGACCACAGGGGCTTTGCTAAGCATTCAGCCTATTTCCACCTTTGCATCCCTGATTAAGGCTGACACCTGTGTCGAGAGCTCACTAAATAGCGGAAGCTTTCCTGCATTAGTAGCATTCACCAAGCAAACCATGGCCTCAGGAGGAACCAACAATAGCAATGGTGGTAGTAGTGGATCCAACACCAGATATGCACGGAAGAAGGATACTGCCAAGAATGCTATGGCATATGTTGGAGCTCCCGTTATGCCAGTTATTGTGGTGAGCTAGCCAGCACAGAGTCAGGTAGTCTACACTCCTGCACCTAGGGCACCACGCACATCACGAATCACTACCACCGTTGAGCCAGTCAACCAGCCCACATCGACAGGGCAAGGGCGCTACCCAGGACCAAGACGACTTCCACGATCCGAGAGGGATTACACTCCTCTGGTTGAGCCACTGACTGTAGTATTTTCTAAAGTGGTGTTGCTTTTGAGGCTTCCAGAAATTCACCCACCATCGAATCCACTTCCCCAGTGGTTTAAAGCGGATTTATACTACAGTTACCATAAAGCCGCGGGACACTCTACGAATAACTGTTTCTTACTCCGGAGAGCGATTCTAGATTTGATTGACCAGAAGGTCATTGTTATCAACACACAGGAGGTAGAGTCTGCGCCCGCTGCACTGACACCTCATTCCTCTACACCTACACATAGCAATATAGTCAATCGACCTTTGCCTGAGCATGCACCCGGAACTTCGGGAGTCCATTTCCTTTATTCTGATAAGGCTGCACCTTTTGACCCTTCCCTCCTTATTCATGATATCTCAGATACTTGTCATTATCAGCTCAGCCGGTCTTTTATTGAAACTTCCATTTTTGCAGTCAATATGATCTAGTTAACTGCTACACCGAGGCGCACGGCTACAAAACCCACCATGCAACCCACTTCCTCAACAATCAGTATGCTGGCCAAACCAAAACATGACCTGGTCCACCAAACACCAATACCTACTTCACCAGCTCCGGCCGTAGTGGAATTAAAGGCCCGTGCTCTCGTGGTCATTAATTTGACACAGGATACGCACTGTATGCCTTATAGCTACGCCATAGAAATGTGCACTGAGGTAACGCGATTAGGCAGGGTGTACAAGGCCTCAATTCCTGCAATTAAGCCCAACCAGCCCACCATTCCATCTTCCCAACCCAAAAGCTAGACTCCCAATCAGATCCTTGAAGAAGCAATCCCAAGAGTTAACCCCACCATTGCTAGGGCAGACCCACCTGTAGCTGACATTATGGTCTAATAAAGAAAGTCAAAGCAGATATTTCCATTTGGGATCTAATCCATACGTCAGCTGAACACCAGGAGGTGTTCCTTTGAGTTTTCTAGGCCACCCATGTCTCCCCAACAATACAACCATCAGCCTTGCAAAGCATGGTGGGGATGATAGCCGTGCTGTAGGTGATCTCTTTCTCTAGTTCAGAACTACCCCCGACAAGGACCAATCATAACCAACCCCTGTTCATCACAGTGCAATATCAAGATTTCCGCATTCCTCTTACTTTGGTGGATAATGGTGTTGGATTAAATGTCTGCCCGTTGCGAGCTACAAGTCAGGTCAGATTTAAATCCAAGGACATTACTCCAGTCGTAAAAGGAATGATGGCATTCGACAATACACACTATGATGCACTAGGGATTTTGATCATTCCTCTAATCATTGGTCCTGCCCGTTTTGAGATTGAGATTTATGTTGTTGACCTCGAGCCATCCTTCAATCTCCGGCTTGGGAGCCCTTGGCTCCACAAGCATCAAGTTATCCCCTCAATCCTTCACCGAATGATTAAGTTTCGCTGGAACAATGACATTGTTGTTGTGATGGCGGAAAATCTTGAAAAGGAGAAGGTTGAGGTAGTATCCTCGATATCTCTCCAAACCGTCCATTTTGACCCTAAGCCCTCTGATGTGCTATACCGTGTTGACCGCTTTGAGCCGGTCAATTTTATTCCGATTCTCGAGCGTGCCAGCCATTTGACCGCTTTTGGCAATCCTTTCTTGATGGTCAAGAATCTGTGTCAGAGGTGGGGATACGAGAAAGGAGCACCTCTCGGGCAGAATGGCCAAGGAATCGTCGAACCAATCACTATGGAGAAGAGACGAGAATTCGAAGGATTGGGATACGAGTGGAAACCGCAGGACGAATACTCAAGACGTCGTAAGTTCCAAAAACTTGTTATTCCACGGGATTTAACTAACTTTGTTAGTGCTGGATTATTGGATCCCAATCAAGGTTTTATGCTTGCAGAGTCTGAATAGAGTAAACCAATCATTGGATCAGAGTGGATGTGTGGAAGACTACTACTCTGAGGAGGAAATTGTGGACTCTAGAGCAAATTCGACATCGTCTTTGCCATCAGGAACAGCTATGCTGACATTGCCACGTCTGGAGTCAGCTGAAGGTCTTTCCACAAGTTTGGCAGCGGTATCAGTATCAACAGGAGCAGCATCAGTATATCAGTAAGATTTGGTAGGGTTATAGTCAGGACTGCTGAAGTCACCACTTGAAGTATTAGAAACTGCCAGTGCCTACTATGTGGATCTTGCTTTTGATGGAGAAGAGGGGGATGCTCTAGTAGCACAAGTTGACAGCATGCTCAGTGATCTGGAAGTCCTGTTTCAGGAGCAGTTGGTGGTACTGGTAGAAGACACACAGAGTGAACTTAGGCGTAGAAAAGGGAAGGCAGTAATGACAGAGTACATGGCAGAACAAACAATTTCACAGGGTCAGTCTGCTATTATGGCCCTAGAGGAGAACAGAACATTGAACGCTAGACTAGAGGAGTTTATCTCCTATCAGCCGAGAGGCAGGTCTAGGTGGTATTATCAGACTTGGCCCCACTTGAGTAGTAGGGTCCAAAAAAAAAAAGATCTTGAGTTAGGCTCAAGAAAGAATGTGGGCAGCAGCACTCACATCCGTCAGTCAGAGGACAGCTGCCCACTCGTCACAGAAAACCATAAAAATAAAAACATTTGTCTACATAATAAGGCTGCGAAAGAAGTAGAATAGCCAGATACATCTACAAGTTCGGAAATGGTAGAGTTTGAGATCGTTAGAAGTGCATACAAGAAGACCAGGGTTACAGTAACCATTTTGAAGCATCATCGAGGGCAGAATGCTGAGAAAATGTGTACCTTTGAAGACACAGATCCATCATTCCAGTAAGAAACCCTTCCCAAACTTATTGCATATGGAGAAGAGGATGATGCAAAAATAGAAGAAGAAAGTCATGACGCACCAGAATTCCAGCCTTATGACGATGATCCAGAAGGCTCGAACTTGCATGTAGAAGAGGAAACTGAGTCTGTAAACATTGGCACCACTGAAGATGTCAAGGATGTGTGAATTAGCGCCGGACTCACAGCACAGGCCCGAGCAGAACTTGTTGAGCTCCTTCGAGAATATGCAGATATTTTCGCCTGTAGTTATGATGACATGGTTGGGCTAGACGTTGAGGTAATGGTGCGCACATTATCGCTTAAGCCTAACGTCAAGTCGATCAAGCAAAAATTGCGTAGATGGCGACCACAGTGGCTGTTGAAATTAAAAGAGGAAATAATGAAGCAGCACAAAGTTAATTTTCTAAAAGTCATTCTCTACCCAGAGTGGTTAGCGAATGTGGTTCTGGTGCATAAGAAAGATGGCCAGGTTCAAATATGTATTGATTACAGGGACCTAAACAAAGCAAGCCCAAAGGATGATTTTCCACTCTCGCACATTGATGTGTTGGTGGATAATATTGCAGGACACAAAATGTTGTCATTCATGGATGGTTTCTCAGGATATAATCAAATCAGAATGGTAGAAGAAGATATGGAGAAAACGTCCTTTATCACCCCATGGGGAGTGTTCTGTTACAAAGTTATGCCATTTAGGCTCAAGAATGTCGGAGCCACATATCAAAGGGCGATGACAACATTGTTCCACGACCTCGTGTACCAAGACATTGAGGTTTATGTGGATGATATAATCGCAAGAAGAAGGAGCATGAAGAACACATTGCTTGTTTGAGGAAACTTTTCAACCGCTTGCGAAAATATAAGCTGCAGTTGAACCCCAACAAGTGTCTATTTGGTGTGTTATCAGGCAAGCTCCTAGGTTATATCATTAGCCAAATAGGAATTGAAGTAGATCCGAACAAGGCTAAAGCCATCATCGAGATGCCTCCTCCTACAACAGAAAAAGAAGTTCGAGGGTTGTTGGGGCGGTTGCAGTATATTAGTCGGTTCATTGCCCAGTTGACACCAATTTGTGAGCCGATCTTCAAGCTCTTGAGGAAGAATGCACAGATCTGCTGGAATGAAGAATGCCAAGAAGATTTTAACAAAATCAAGAAGCTCTTGGTAAGGCTACCAATCTTAGTTCCTCCGACACCAAGGCATCCTCTGTTGCTCTATTTGTTAGTAACACAACATTCAATGGGCATAGTCTTGGGTCAACGTGATGAAACAAGTCGTAGGGAGAGGGCCATTTGCTATTTGAGTAAAAAATTCAATGATTGTGAAGTTAAGTACACTGTAATAAAAAAAGGTCTGCTTATCCCTCGTCTGGGCCACACAACACCTAAGGCACTACATGATGGCATATCCAGTTCTATTACTGTGCTAACATGATCCCATGAAATACCTGTTTTAGAAGCCTGCACTAGTGGGTAAATGCGTCAAGTGGCAAGTGCTCTTATCTCAATTCGATATCATTTTTGTCACTCAGAAATCTATGAAGGGGCAGGCTGTGAAAGATCACTTAGCAGATATGACCATGCCGACCCGAGGAGGTCCTGGCGTGGAATCGCACTAGAGGGAAGGAGATCATAGCCATGCCAAGATGGCGAAGGCGTAAGGAAAGATAAAAGAAAAAGAAAAGGAGTCACCACCTAGTCTTTTAAGGGAAAGACGAGGAAAACCACAAAAAGATGAGTGCTTGAGGTGCAAATGTGAAGGCTGGATGTTGCTAACCAAATGATGGGTAAGGATTCCTATTACGCACGAGGAAGGTGTTAGGCACCCTCGTACGCCCGAGAAACTCGATCTTTCTAGTCTAATTGCTTGCTAAAGGCTAGATGGATGTTTGCTAAACCTGGATCATGCTCTAATCATGCTAACATGTATGCCAAGACAAGACTGGATGGATGTGCAAGACGATGTGTGGAAACTGTGAAGAAATCCGCATGCATTGAGAAAATAAAAAAAAATCACATGAAATGACGAGGTTTTGTTAAAGAACGCTTCTAAAAAACATAATGATATCAAAATGATGACAAGCCAAGTCAACCCGAGTCCTCGGAATCATGAAAAAGTCGTGAAAATCAAAAAGGGGAAAAATAATCCGTAGTAGGGACAAATGTCGGCCTTCAGGCCTGTTAATGTACGCCCTCGGGCGATGAAATCCAAATCAAATCAAAAATCTGAAATGTAGGATTAAAACAAGTCAAATCGGATATTGGATAAGAAATTCCAAAGACAAAGTGAAGAAAGAAACCCACGAAGGAAAGGCATGACATGCCGGCTCGCTAAATAGGGATACAAATGTGAGGAGAAAGGATATGAAATGCATGGATAAGTGCCTAAATATGCAAAAACTCTAAAGAATAACTTAGACATGGACTATGCCAGACTAAGTGCAAAGATTGAGATGCATGCACATGAATTGGAGGTATAGGGGCAATTTGGTCATTTCTCTACCCATATAAGATAAATGCTAGCATGGGAGTGATGCATGGCCTAAAATGTGTCAAAATGTGTGTCAAATGTCTAGAAGATGTTATTTGCAAGAAACATGGAGGAGAATCAACAAAATGATGTAAACACAACAAAGGACAAACATAGGGGCCAAAATGCAAAATTCACAGAAAGGAATGAGAAACTGGATGAAAAACATGTTCATGACCCGTATTCCATCATGCAAATGATGGGTCCAATGTCAATGTGGCACAGGAATGTAAAAGTTGCACTTGGAAAATTTCCTGAAAGTTCAGGGTCTAAAGTGCAAAATTCACACATAAGTGCAAATGTGACCAAAATGTAAGGCTAAACATCTAATCTTAGTGAAAACATGATTTTTAAATGGAATGAATGATTAAATGCAAAAACATGAAATGCAATGAGTGAAAAATATTCCAAAACATGCAAGAAAAAATTTAAAACCCTAAATGATGGATTTAGAATTAATCAAAGGGTCAAAATGTAAATTTTATGTTCAGAAATGATTTGATGTGAATCTAAGGACTTTTATGCAAAATTTCTGGACCTGAATGTGATAAAAGTTGGGATTTTATATTGGTCAGTGCAATTATAAAGTTTCATGAGGTCTAGGATGCAAAATACACAAAGAAAACTCATTTTTTAAAGTTCTAGGGGCTTAATGCAAAAGTCCAGGACCAAATTGTAAAGAAAAATCTATTTTAATGCCAGTCAGTGTGATTTTTAAATATTTTAGGGCTTAGAATGTCAATTTCACTGAGAAAACTTATTTTAGAAACATTCAGGGGCTAAACGTAAATGTTCTGGACCTAAATGTAAAGAAACTATGTACTAGGGACCCAAATGTGATAAAAATATGCATTAATATGTTAAGAATTAAAAGATGAACTATTTAGGGGGTCACAAGCAAAATTCATAGAGAAAAATAAAGAAATAAAAAGTATTTTAAAACTAGAAGGATTGAAATGAAAATTTATGGACCCATATGCAATAAAAAGGACCTAAATGTAATAAAATAAGGACTGAAAAGTAATAATCCAAAATTAAAGAAACTTGGCCTAAAAAGACTCATTCGAAGATCGCCAGAGGATCACTGGCGTTCCACCGCCGACGATCTCTCCAGCGAGCTCTTGGAGGCCGTCCGGCGGTCGGAGGGGTGCACGCTAGGTTGGGGAAGCACCATGAAGTCACGACGGACCTCCTCAAGTGGTGGGGCCTTGAGCTTCGGCGAGGAGCTTCTATTGGCGCTGGAGAAAACAACGGCGTGGCTGGAGGCGGTTCGGAGGCTGAAGCGGCACGTCGGAGGCTCGGGGAGCACCATGGGGACACGGCGAGGCTGGGAGGAAGCTCGACGAAGCTCAAGGAGGTCTGGAGGCCTTCTCCCACCTTCGTCTCTGGCAACAGGGACTGTGGAGAGGTCGTCGCGGAGGCCTTGGCAATGGCGGAGCGGCGCGGAGGGCTTCGGGACGACGCGGGGAAGCCTCCAGAGACCTTGGATTGATGCGGGAACGTCGGGAGCACGTGGGCGCCTCTGTGGCAGAGAGTCGTCGGCGGTTGCAGCAGTGGCGGCGACGGCGTGGGTTGGTGTCTTTCTCTGTAGAAAAGGGGGGGGGGGGGGGGGGGGGGG
>JAMKQA010025963.1:0-19238 GCA_024699735.1 Posidonia australis
ATAATTCTCTAGTCTTTGCGATTGATTGAGTTTGTGTATAAACTTGCTAAATAGCTTAACAATTTTCAAAGACTTAATTAAAATTGAAAATCTCTATTCACCCCCCCTCTAGAGAAGCTTTAGTATCCTACAATAACTGGCTCAGAAAGTTGAGGCTGATTAGCCTCAAATGAGCCCCTCGAAGAAGAGGGAAGGTTTGAAGCTTGTTCTGCAGTCCATGCAGTGGTTATATCAGTGATGGAGTGAAGAAGTTCATCCTTCTCGAATCCTGTGGCAAAAATGTCTATCCAGTGATACATTAGGGAAATGATATCAAAAAGAATAAGTGAATGAGATTTACAAGAGCCCCTGAAAATTCTGTTATTTCTCTCCTTCCAAGTCAACTAGAGGATGATTTGAAGTAAAACAACCCAACCGTGATTATTTAAATGAAATTTAAGTGGAGACATAGAATTAAATAAATCTGCAATACAGAAATAACTAGGATATAAATCAGAGGTTAAAAAAAATCTCCATATGTACCATATATAGGAGTAGTTAATAAATAAGTGAGTATTTGTCTCTCCGTGCGAGTTGCATAAAATGTAATTATGTGGACTATTCCATCCTCTTTTGGCTAAATTTTCTTTAGTCAAATTCTTGTTGTGTAAAACCATCTAAGAGAACAATTTGACTTTTAAGGGAACCAGCTATACCAAATGAGGCTGTAAAAGGGAAATTTAACACCACCGTCTCATTTAAGGTGTTGTAACAAGAGTTAACAGAGAAGATATAATTTTTGTTGGACAGCCATAACAGGTTATCCCTATCGTGTCTTAAAGAGATTGACTACATAAGTGAGGCTAAGGAATCAGTCTAAGATTGAAGGAGAATATAATCATCCAACTGTACATTAGAATGAGCAATTAGTTTGTTGAAATCAACCCTGTAGAGATCTAAAGTTTGTTTGTGTGAACTTTGAGTTTAAAACTCATTGTCATAAAAGTAAAATTCATATGAAATATTTAGCAACATTTTTTGAATTTGAACTTGAAATAACACATATGTAGCAAGCATAAGTAACTTCAATAGCTATTATTTCTATATGATGGCAAAATAATTTTTTTTGAATCTTTAAATTGGTATCAAAAAATATTTACATATCTAACTCTAGTAAATCTTAATTAAAAAAAAACTCTAATACATGATTAATAGTAAAAAAAAGTTCCAAATCCAAACCCTTGTTCTCATCCCCAATTCTTTTTCCCTTCCTTTCTTTTAATGAAGATAGTTAAGGAGAGTAGGTTCTAACGAAAAGAAATTTAAGGTATCAAATTTAAAAATATAAATAATTAAGAAAGTTAAATTATAATTTCCCTTTTGAGTAATGTTACCCTAAAAAAGGATCTACCTACCCCCACTTTTGTTTTGACGAAGAACCTAATAGGCTTGTTCCACCAGTAAACCCTGGATTGGGTAAAATCCCGCAATCCTCCTGTATCTAGAAAGTCTACGCAATAGGCTACGCAGGAAATGCCTGAAAATCTACGAATCTAAGGGGTCGTCGAACCCGAGACTTTTAAGGGTAAATCTACCTACATTTACTTCAGTCTAACTTGTGCGCTGGGCGTTGGTTGGCTACGGATGACAGGATGAACGTGATCAATGCAGGAGTTCAAGAATGGTCTGAGGAGCCTCTGCATTGATCACGTATGACAGGATGAACGTGATCAATGCAGGAGTTCAAGAATGAAGAATGGTGGCATTGCATAAATGCACTACTTTTTAAACTACTTGCTACATTGCTTTAGGAACATTTGTCGTTTGTCTTTGAAGACAAAATAGGGACCGGGCAAGTGCAGTTATGGAAGCAAATATCATCTCAACAACGCATGTTACACAGCTTCCACCACCCCCACAGTTCATCACTTTACCTTGCAGAAGGCACAAACAAACTCTGAAGCAGAACAAGCACAAAATTCAAATTAGATTCCAAAGAAAAAGAAGAAGCTTGGACGAGACATGACATATGGTGCGTAGAGCTTGATCTTGTTGTCACTCATAATGGTTCGTAGAGTTGTGTTTTGTCCTCCTTGTACTCGTTAATTAAGTTCATGAGTATCTCTTTCTTTAGTTTTGTTACCTGTCACAAATAAAAATAGAAATACTAATGGCACTGGATTAAGATCTATCATCACTTGAAATTACTATTGACGTTCAAACTTTAAATGTTTATATAGTTTTCAATCAGTAAATAATGGGTCACAAATTCAGATATTTCAAATAGTTTATGAATGAGTTAAACCTTAAACGTTCTAATGGGTCACAATTTCAGATAGTTTTCTTTGCCTTAAACGTTGTAGTGTTGCTTGGATTACTTTGAAATTCAAACCTTTTTTTTATATCAAACGTAAGGCAACATAATAATTTAGGTTACTTTCCAAGAACAATGTGGCTAATTTTTGTAGGGGTCGGTGAGCTATTGTTGAATAGAGCTCAAACAATAGTGCTATTATTCTTGTCTTCTGCATATTCTTTTGATGGCTTGTATCAACAAATGTCTAGCTACTTCATATTTAAGTTTCTTTTTCAAATAGCTTACAATAGTTACTAGTTTTGAGTTTTGGTACTCCTTATTTTCACAATCAAACTATTCACTTCCATATTCATCTTCTTCAACCTTTTAAAGATTGTACCATTTGTGCTATTGCATATTCCATATTTTACATGGAACATCTTATTCTTAGTTAGTCTTATTTTAAATGTTCTTGTTAGTGCATTGTCTAGAGAATGACTATGTATGACTTAGGGATTTGTCTAGTGTTTTATCTAACTTAGCTTTATTTCAAGTTTCTACAAATATTATTTCCAATAATAGTGTCGAAGTTGAACAAGATCCTTGGATCCTTGATGTTGATGCTTGATCGTAATGGTTGATGACTAAACTAGTTCCAAGACCTTGACATGAACTTTGGAAAAACGATTTTCATATTGTATTTAAGTTTTAACATGAGAAAATACGCATAGATGTTGCTTTGATGATGTGTTACAATGATAATGTAGTTTTATATTAATGAATTTTAAATGTTGTTATCAATAGTTCTAGTTTAAAAAAAGTTTATTTGTTTACTAAGTTCCATTTACATTACAAATTGAATAAATAATATGATAATAAAAAAAATCATTGATATGATTTTCCAGATTTAGCCACAACTAGCACTGATGGTCATGAGCTTAGCCACCATTTTAAAGAATGAAAAATAAAACAATTGGTAAAACAAGTAAGAAGTAATAACAAGTTTTTTTTTGCCCTTCTCTTTAACGAAGCACACTGACATTGTTTGTCCCATTCTAGTTCTTTTTTATTGTGTATCACTCAGCTAGAAAGATTTGCAAAAAAACCAATATAAAAAGTAAAATCTACAGAGTCTTTATCAAAATCGCAAACAAGAAGAAACAAAAAGATCATCAACCATACAAAATATAAGATTAAACATCTAAAAAGAGGTAAGTGTCACAAGAAGTTTCTTTCATATCCAAACAAACAAAGTACATAAAGGAAAAATATCGACAAAAAAAGCGAGAGAACAATTCCCAACGAAACACTAGCTAAATCTGCTAACCATATATATATATAATATATATGTATGTATGTATGTATATGTAGCCATCAATTAATTCAAAGATTTGTAGACACCAACGAAGGACGAAACAACCGATCCCAACCACAAGGTTCCATTATGCTCCTCCACCTCACTCACCGAGGTTATTTCCCTCCTACCGTTCAACACCTCCAACAACATACCTCCCTCCCCAAACCTCATGGCCACAGTGTCCTCCTCACCCTCTGATTGCCCATGCTTCTTCAAGAGGTCCATTGCACCATTAGCACTACTCCCCCTGCCGGAGTTCGTTGCCACCCAGAACTCACCCTGTGGGTTCCTCTTGATGTTGTCAGGGTAGCTCGTGATGTTGGCAAAGACATCGCAGGTCCCTGTTCGGTAATTAGCTGACAGTGTCTTCATGGATTTACGTGAAGAAAATGCAAATCGTGTTTAATTTGAGTTGGATATTCTGAGTTTAATTTGGTACCTGTTCTCGGACCACGTAGCCAATACCGAAGGACACGTTGTGTCGTGGTCTCCCCGATGAGGACGAAGCTACCGTCGTTGCTTAGGGCAACGCCGTTTGGAAACTGGAGGTCTCCGAGGAGAACTTTCACCTGTCTGGTCCTTGGGTTGTAGCTCATGAATCTCCCAGTGGCATCGCCAGTGACGATAGACCACAGCCATTCCCTGTGGAGCAAGTAATAGTTTACAAGTGCTTGCGTACGATATAAGTTACATTGAGATTCCGTGATGCATGTATCCTTTTCAATTGCATTATTGGTAAATATTACTTTATCCTTTAGCATTTCGAATGTTTTAGTGGGAGTAAATAAGTAAAATTACCAATGAAATTGCCCAATATCTGTCTAGAGCTGAAAATACAAGCTCCTTTCTCCCTTCATAATATATATAGTACTGGAAGTTGAATGTCAACCCAAGATCGAATAGTACCAAATCCTAGTGGGAGCTGGAAACTGAGGTAAGTAAACACACACCCGTTATGTTGATGTCTACTCATCCAATTGACTGGTTTTTACAAGAATTCAATAGTTCTATTCCACGTCAATATGAGTGGAATAGACGGGCAAGACCATGCAGCCAACCCGAATTAAATAGGACGGAAAATAAAGGAATGCAAAGAAGATTTTTAAGATAATAAAAGGAAAGAATATTCTACTAATAATTTAGGGAAGTGAGAATCCTCGATGTTCTAACTAATTTAATAACGTAATATTTTCCTTTTTAAGTACGAAAGTATTATTCAGTTAAAATATTACAAAGAAAGTAATACTTTGGAGTATTCTATAGTACTTACAGAAAGGTACATACTAAATTTAGTAAAAATAGGTTAAAGTAAAAGAAATAGAAATGCGTGTGTCTTCAACAGTTTGGATTCACTTGCCCACTTCTGTTTAAAATGAGTTCCAATATTTTGGATATAGATGCGAGGTAGCTAGGAATGGTTATTTCAGTTTAAACTAAAGTGAAATAGGAGTAAAAATCATATTGCGCGCCAAGACTAGCAACAGGCTTAAGATTTTATTGAAAACAATGTCTTGCTTAAAACAAGATTTATAAACGAGATCCTCCGACATCTCTTGCAGACAGACATAGGGTCTGTTTGTTCGTGGTTTTTTCTCAGTTTTTTTTTTAAAGCGATGACATGCTAGTGAAACATCCATTATTTAATGTCTTTTAGCAAAAATAAGAAAATCTAATAATTAAGAGATATTTTGATATTTTTTTAATTAATGAGATCCATTGATACCAAAACGCAAAAAATGAATTTGGCTGCTAAACAGATCCATAATAAATGTTGGTCAAGATCTCTCTAATCATAACACTAATATAATAAAGGAAAAATAAATTTATTAGGACTCACTATTAATAATTCTACAAGTACAGTTTGACCAAGGGTTTATTTAAAAGGGTAACTAAATTCATGATGAGGGTGTAGGGGCCCGAAGAGATCAATTATCCCACAACAATATGTGGGTTGTGAGAGAGTTTGCATATTGGTTGGCTTTTATAGTCTGTCAATAAAGTACATTTTTATTTGAAAAATATTTATATATATACAAATTCCCTTAGGGTTTGGATGAATGACAACAGTATAGAGAAAAAAAAATGGAGTCGAAGTAAAACAAAAGAGAAAGTCACCTTCTTTCCAAGTTTTTTGGGTTTATACGAAATAAATAAGAGAAAATATAATTTCTTTATTCTGATAGTACTTAAGAGAGAAAAGAAAAGAAAGTAAATAAACAGATCCTTTAAATTAGAACTTATATTGAATACTAGAATTTCTTTTGAGGAGGAGTATAATATTTGTAACTTTAAAAAGTTTCTTTTCTATCCAGTTTTGGAGAGAAAGCGAATGACTTTTTTTCACTCCATTTCTATCAATTGCTTCCTCTTTTTCTTCATTTCTCTTAATCCAAATGCACCCTTAAAAGTGTTGTTAGTTGTAGGATTGTCAATAGGTTAGGTCAAACCTATTAACTAACTTGACCCGATCCATTAGTTTAGGGTTTGGATTAAGAATTTGAAACCGTTAGGACCTATTACATCATAATTTGTTAACCTAAAATATTGAAGGGTTAAATCATGAGTGAAATACGTTACCACATTTGTTAACCCATTAGTGTTGAACAGCGATATATATTTTGTATATTAATTAATTAAATGTTGATTTATTGTTGTTTAAAAGATTATAAATTCTTGAATTTGTTAGATGGGTAAGCTTGTAGAGTATTATGAAGCATTTTTAGGTGGAAATAATGGAATTTTATCTCTTTTATTGTATAAAATTATTGTTAAATTTTTAGGTATAGTTTTTTTTAAAAAAATTTAGAAGAACAATTGATCCATTTCAACTCTTTAATCCAATCTAATCCATTTTCGCCAAACAAGTAGGGTCGGGTTACGGATCAAGGATTAAAGAAACAGATTATCACTTGACTTATAACCCGTTAAAAGGAAACGAGTTGACATTCAACTCAACCTAATTAACCTGACTCATTGACAACATTAGTTGCTAGGTAACTATGAATTTAAGGTTCTTGGGAGAACTCAATATCGATTAAATACATTGGAAATTGCTATCCATAAAGGTCAGTTTTGAAATGGTAGAATCCCAATTGGAAATATTAAGTGCCTTGGAGTTAAAATTAAAAAAGTAAAAAATAAAATAAAATTGTTTCCACCATAAGTTTGAAATCATCAACTTTCAATTTTAAATTAAGAGAAATAATAATATTTGATTTTCCCAAATATTTCTAAAGTTAATGGTTTTATTTATGAAATAAATAGTCAAAGACAAATCATTCACAAAAGAATGAGAGTCTAGATCTTTAAATCCATTATATATATACATTGTTTTCTTAAGGAATTCACTGCACAATGAATAGGAGCTTAATTAATTTCTTTGTAATTGTTCGAATCCCCCCAGTTGAAAAGATCACTGTTTGCCATGCATGTAGTCAAAGGACGCTTGAAATAGGGAAAATGATATATCTAGCTAAAGACATGCAAAAGATGCCTTAAATCTTGCATATTTATTCATCAAATAAATAGAACCTGCGTATGTATTCATTTTCAATAAAAACACAAACATTCTCCATAGAGATTGAGGACTAACAAGTTATAATAAGAGAATTAATACAGATTCGGTTCTATATATTTATGATTAATATAAGCATGTGTTTTGTTATATGTGCAAAAAAAAGAAAAGACCCTATTCAGGTGAATGTATACCTTCTCTGGAACAGAGTACTGCTATCCGTGAAGTAAATAATTCCAGTGTGCTGATCCACGTCAACGCCGTTGGTGAAGTTGAACGGCACGCCTTCGGCAGCAGTGGCCAACCTGGTGGCAACACCACCTCTCGGACCAACCATCGTCAACCCAAAATATGCATCAGCTATGTAGAGATTACCAGTGGCCTTATGGAACTGCAGGCCCAGTGGCCTCCCACACTTGCCCTCCATGGTAGCGTTGCTGGTTCCGTCGCAATCTTTGCTGACACCACTTGAAGATACAGTTATCAAATTTAAATGATCATGTTGCAAATTTTATCTAGAACACTGAACATATATACATTATTCATTGAAAATTGCTTTAAGATGAGATCTCAAAACTCCATATTGACATATGTATGTTGTCAGATACTGAAACGGGCGGTATCATAAAATGGGTTAGCGATTTCTTGCACATATGGAGAAAAACTACCAAAATACTTGCGTAAGTATTTTTGCTATTAGTATTCAGCAAAGAAGTGCATGTATTTTGTTCAACAGTAAAATTCACACGTACTGCATGTTTAGACGTTACTCGCTCGTCTCGCTCTCTTTCTTTAAAATCCTATATATTACCTGTGCCGAGGAGGAATGGCAAACTCCGTCCAGCCACGGCCATACCCCATCCATTTTAGGACCCTTCCATCCGAAACACCAGTGTATGGCCCCCCACCATGTGGGTCGAAAGCAATGCTTTCAGGACCAGTGATCGCTGAAGGTAGCTCAATTTTCCTGTAGCTCGGGTCCTCATCGAAGATCACAGTCTCGTAAGAGACGGCCAGATGGGGAAGGACAAGAAGGACGGTAACAATGGAGGAGATGGAAGGTTGTGTAGTGGGACTCATTATTGCTTAAGACCTCTTTGGTCACGGAGGTGTTGTTGCACTTGCTTGTGGGTTGAGATTATATTCTTCCATGTACATATATATATATAAGCTAGCTGATCTCGTTCGAGTGGTTGGGCCTTCCAAGTTGGAGTTAATGCTGAGGCTGGTCAACTTGTGGATGCTAGTTTTGCATGATTCTTGTTCTTGCACGATTTCTTGGTGGTTGAGTGTAATCAATTCCAGGCGTCTGCAAATTACTGATAATTTGTTTTCATTTTAATTTTAGTATATGTTATGAAATCCGGATGCTTCATCAGTTTCACACTCACTCATGTGACATTCGATCATCATCAAATACGTTTTACATGAGTTAATCCTTAAACCATATTAACTGTCGATGTATTTTTGTTTTACTTGTTTGGACGTCCGTAGACTATATATATCAATTAATCGATGTTATGGATGGATGATGGACAAATGAGCTCATGGTCACTGGGAAAAGTTCTATATGTGACTTTAAATTATACACCAATTCAAATTATTGAATACTACGCAAATGATTTGATGAATTCCATAATCATACATAATTACTTTTTGATGTAATAATTGATATAAGATTTGATGAACATCAACAAACACCTTATGATATATCATATTACATGCTGTCAAATAACATGTCATGATGTTTTAAGAGTGCAAAGTAGTAGTGGGAAGACCCTTCAAAGAAAAGGAGTTTTGATCACAAGGAATGGGCTGTTTTCAACAGTAACATGCCCGTGATCTCAACAGTTGATCACAGCAATACAAAATAGGAAAAAATATTAAATAAACAATAACATTGTTGCAAAGAAAAGCTTTTCTTTTTAATTTTTCTTTTTTTACGTATGTTAGTGGGAGTTATTTCTCTTAATATTTCTTTCTCTTGTGTGTTCCACTCACTCGTCTGATCAACTGCATAGATTTGTTGCAAAAGAAAAGTAGTGCAAAGAAGTCTAGTAGAGTTTGGACCTTTTTTTCCCAATTCAATGGGTCTTTTAAAAAAAACACATGGGTGTGACTTGTGAACACCGACCTACAAAGAAAAGTAGTGGAAATATTGCTAAAAAAATTAGATAACTCGATGTCAATTGATGAGAGTGTTGTGGGTTTCATAACGCTCCACTAGCAAGGACCAATGATAAGGATCTTGGACTACACATCAATTATAATAAATCAAGAAATAAATTTCAGCACCCAACTAACCAGGAACAAGCAAATGTCATGTCGTTCCATTTCAAGGAGTAGTTTGCCCTGGAATGAAATACATGCAAGAGAGGTGGTTTGCAAGTTGCAACCTTCCCTGCCTCAACTTCAAACAAAATCTTAAAAAAATAAAATAAAATCGCAGATATTATGACTGATTCATGGTGGCAGTCCGCCTAAAGGGTCGGCTCCTTGAGTCGACAATAAATGTCAGTCGGCCGGAAAGTAATTTCCGAATAAATTTATTCTAACGTAGTTGGCGACACTGCCGGCCGACAAAAAGTAGACCCCAAGACGTTTCGTTTACCTTTTCATGTGGGAAAAAAAAAAAAAAAACAGTTGCGACCATGGTCAGACATGATAAGTGTACTTGACATGTGTAGGTTAATCTTGTACTTAACGTATATTCATCATCTACAATTCGTGTATAAATAACTAAGCATGTATTCGAGTGTACTTGTCATTTTTACAACAATAGACGTGAAAGTTGAGCCTTTTACTGATCCAGTTTGGTTGATAAACACAATATGTAGGAGTGTAAACGGATCGTGTTGGTTCTAATTTAGGGTCAATTTTAATCTTATTCTGTCTTTTACTAATGGATAATGGATTAAGTGAATACTTATATTAAAAAATTCTAACCGCTACTCTATCCATTACCTATTAAGATAACGGATAGTAGATAAGGTTACTAGGTGAAATGATTGAATTGAACATAGGCAAATCTACATGGATTGACTAAATGCGACACTCTGCATTTGCCTTCCAAGTTGATATGTCAGTAGACATGGAAATCGGGTAGGACCAGTCCTGGACCGTCCGGCCCAACTCGGGTCCACCACGGCCTGGGTTCGTCGACCTCAGCAATGAACCGGGCAAGGTTAGGCTTGTCGTGGGCCGTATTGGACCCATGTGTCAGGCCCGTAGAGTAGGCCTATTTTGACCCGTAAAAAAATGAAAAAAAAAAAACAAACCCAAAGGGTTGACCTGGCCTAGCCCACTAGGCCCGCAACCCTGTCCACCGACGGGCCATGAGCCGTGCTGGTCCCATGGCCTAGCAATAGAGGCCCGACCTGGCCCAGTCGGACCTTTGTTTTTTTGGACCAGGCCGACCCCGATTCCAAGTCTATTTGTCAGTAGTTGAACATCATTATAAGGTTGTTGTTGTAACAAATCGACAAATTACTTCAACTAAATGGTTAGAATCAATTTACAAGTCACATTGATTGCCTACCTAACCTATTAGAAAAGAAAAGACAGCACTACAAACTACGAACAAATCACAAAGTGATACACAAAATTGTTGGGGTCGTCACGAATTACTCTTGCATATGAAAATACAGAGCTTACACAACCGCAACAAATTTACATGAGAGTGACAAGCATAACAAGCCTTCAAATGACAAAACAATACTTACTTCTGATGATAACTCACAAGTTGCATCTTTAAGTGTTACCTAATTCATTTCAATCCATTGTTGCCTTCTAGAAAAGGGAACAGTAATCCACCTAATAGGCATTTAGATCTTCTAAAAGATTCATGTCTTTGTGGCTCATGTATTAGACTTCAGAAGGTGATAGTATTTTGATACATCAAACATAGTTGACAAACTCCTTGCCAATATGCAAAAAAGGAGAGAGAATGATAGGTTAATTTAAAGGAAAAGAAGTTAAAATTTTAGTATTTTTAATGAAAGAAAAAGATAAAACTTATCTTTATTTGCTCCGCAAAGGAAATACATAGCAAAACATGAACCGTGGCATCATGTTTATGGAGTATATCACACAAATTAAAAGTGATTTATAACTAGAAAGGTGATCGACAGAGAGACGAAGAGGTAGACGAGCAGGGGGTGGGAGCTGTAGAGGTGGAAGGGCGAAGGAGTGATAGGCAAACAATGGAGAGCTGAGAGGAGATCGATAGAGAGATAGAGAGGCAAAGGGATGGAGAGGTGATCGTTTGTAGATTGGAGCGGAAGGAGAAGTGGAGAGTGATACTGCGTCGCGACGGTAGGATTGAGACAATGAGCTTGGGAAGTATTATATTCGGTAATTGGTTTCTTTGGATGTCAGAGTCTTATGGCATGTCTGGTAAAAGATTTTGGAGACCTTGATTTCGTAAGAATCTGATATAATCTAGAATTGTAATAAAATAGAATTGACATAATGGATTATGCATAGAATCAATAATGTTATAACTCAAGTTCAAGTGTATTTTGAACTAATAGACTAATTGAACATAAGTTTGATTATGGAATAATTCAATTGATTTTGGATTGTGTATTTTTTTAATTTGATTTTTTTACGTTTACATAAAATATAATGACGTATTACAAAATTGTAATTATATGCTTTTTAGTAAGATAAATGAATCCAAAATCTAGATTTCCTACTTGTCAATCAAATGAGATTTTTTTAATGTGTTACAATACAAAACAAATCAAGATTTTAAACTTTCTTAAATTTTGTGTTAGAATCTAGATTTTAGTTAATTTTTGACACTCAAATTTTTTATCAAACACATCCTTAGAAGTGTATATTTTAAATATCTAATTTCTCTTAAAAAATAACATTTATTGTTAAAATTATGATATTGACCAATAATGTACATAGTGGATTGTCATGAACATGAAATGAAGAGTATAATTATATAAAAAAACACGTTCGTCATAAAAATTTCAAATACTTTTCGATTGACTTCCCAAAAAACATGAAGTATAGATTGATAAACAATATTTTTAAATCTATTCATGAAATCTACAAAGAACAAAAATAGAAAGAATTTGCTTAGAGTGGTTTCTTGGTCCTCCGTAATTTCTACTAGTAATAATCAAGAAAAAAACTTTTCAAATTAAATCATAATATTCATATTGTCATAAAAAAAATATAAAAAAATATATTTAATAAACAATAATCATAATCTACTAAAAAAAAGTGCAATATAATTTACTTGGAGAATATTATAATACCAATAATTAGAAAATTTATCAATTTAAAATCAACATAACCCATGCGAATTTTCAAACAGTTTAAAAAATTAGTTTCTTCGTAAGCAAGTTATACAATATTTTTTTAGGAATTTTCTTGTTTATTGAGGGCAGTCATCACATAAAGATTTTCAATTTCTTGCCGAGTTTGATAACCATTTCTCATCCTTCATGCTATGCATGATGTTGATTATGCCTAACACATGTATTGTGTGGACCCAATATGACCCAAAAAATAGTACAAGATCCAATTAAAAAACCGATTAAGGATTTGTTCACATGATGTGTAAATATGTATATCGACTTCATTGCTTTCTCACTCTCAACTGCTCCTGTGGGAACATGCACTATTATGGCAAAATTTGACCACTCTCCCTTGATCTGAAAGTAAAATAATGGCAAAGTGTATCATGGAGAGTGACCAAATCATTCCTCCAGTTGTTAACGACGTTGTGCAGGACCGGCCTATAGTTTTTTGTCGCTAATTTGCTACTATAGATCTTTAACGTCTAATCTAACAACTGTAGTGGCGAAATTTAAATGCCGCTAATTGCAAACTTTGTTGTAGTGTTATTTCAACTCAAAATTCGACAAAACTTTAATACACAAGACAGCATTCTAAAACTAGAGCAAACCACATAACGCTAAAATGTGCAGGCTACCCATGTGGAAAAAATGAGTGAGTCACACACACTCGACGTCCAAAATTTTTGGTTTCTAGCCAATCGCCCACACATTGTCATCAAAACCACAATAAACCACTAGAAATCACCAGCTTTATATTTAGTGCGAGAATTCAACAACCAAACACAGAATCCTATCATGCTACAATATTAGAAAGGGTATTAAAAGTCCTAGATTCATGGTGAGCACCTTGTCAAAGATAAAACCAAGCCAAAATGATCACTGTACACCGAAGAAGTCCTCACCGTCACTTCGATCACCATGATCCTAAATGTAATATCTGTGTCCAGATTATTTAGAATGAGTGTAATTAAGTTAATGTAATCTATATGATTAGTTTAATGATGAGATATTGGTGTTTAGTCTTCTTTTAAGTGGTGTTATCTCTAATATTTTTCCCTACTGGGTGGTATTTTGGACCAATACATGCCACGTGTGTGCGTGTAGGATCGAGTGGGGTAGGATCGAGAGTTGAATCAACTCAACACAGCACCACACAGCCTCCAATGCCTTTCACTATGCTCGCCACAATACTCCATAACCTTCCACCATGCCACATCTCGGATTTGCCGAGAGCTTCGGTGACTGTCATCGAAGAATGGTGACAACGAGGTAGCAGCTTAATATGGAGAAGAAGAGGAAGGCAAGGAGGGCGATAGGTCGAGAGAAAGAAAAGGGAAAGGGAGAGCCAGAGCGAGAGAACCAGAGAAGGAAGAGAGAAAGAGAGGTGACTGTTGTCGGTGGTGGAAGAGAGCCTTCAGAGACCTTGGATGCTAGAGGAGCACCGAGAAGAAGAGAGGAATCCATCACCCACCAAGGAGGGAGGATCGCTGGAGATCGTCTCTGAGTACGCGTTCCCCTCCTCGTTCCTCTTTTACATTTAAGCTTCAATCTTGGAATTATGCCATAAATTAGTATGAAAAGCATGAACATAAGTAGAATTGAGTTGAATTATAGATGATGTTGATTGTCTGATTTTTTCATGATTTTATAAGCATTTAAGTATAATTTTCAAGATTCTTGCCACAGTGATGGAAAATAGGTTTTATGCATTGCGATTTTTATATCTTGAGAAGAATGTTATGGTTTTTGATGAAACTTGTCCCGAATGAGAGTAGACGTGGCATGCTAGATTATGTGTTTTATGATGGATTTGTGGTTCACCGGAAAGGGGTCCGCCGAAGATCCCAATTTAGGTAAACAAGCGGTCAAGGGGTCGAGCTCTGTCCTCAGAAAATAAGGATTTTGATATGTCGAATATGTTCGGTATACAGAAATCTTGTCAGATTAGCCCCAGATATCTGATTTCAGTAGACCGAAATCGATCGATATGCCGAATCAACAGATTTTAGAAGATGATCCAGTTTTGGTCTACCGAATCAGGGTCTAGAATTGTTTAGCCAAGTTTTTCTTTAGTTAAGTAATAATGGTTGATTGTGTGTTTTTGGCATGTTTACTTAATAAGAATTCCTTGAGATTTAAGCGAGAATTACAGAGAAACTATTTCAGAAAAGAAAAGTTTTACAGAAAAGATTCTCATAATGGGAGAGATTTAGAATAAAGATTTCAAAGAAAAGTTACATGTTTGCAGAGTAAGATTTCTAGAGTTGGCCCTGGTTAGTAAGAGTAAATGCCCAAAGAAAGGTGTTGAATGAGTCAGGTAAAATAACTTGTGAGCTCAAACACTAAGAAAGAAAGGAGTATTAGGAAATGCATCCTCGTGCATAGAGAAAATAGTAAGAGCCTGTTGACTCAGAGGGACTTGATGAATTCAAGAGTGCAGCTTGTTGGCTGAGGTAGACGGTGAAATGCCCAGCACAGGGACTTTCATCGTGGCAGTGTAGGAGGTTGAGGTTTGTGCCTCTGCCTCCATTTGTAGTTAGGTCACTCCTAATTAAAGTGATACTAGAAAAGAAAAGAGTTTTCAGATTTGAGATTTAGAACTAGATTTAAGCTAAAATCAAGCTGTGTTTTGGCTTCTATGTTTTAACCAGATTCTAGCTGAGACGAGATTAGAATTTTAAGGTTAGTCCAGCCAAAAGTTGTGTTTTAGTCAGATTCAAGATTTTGTTTTTAAACTGGAGTCTAGTCCTAGAGATGTTTTCTAGAAATGCATTAGATTAGTGCATGAGTTTTAAAACAGAAAGAAAAATTTTAAAAGAGCATGATTTGCTGTTTTTTTTTTTTGAAAAGGATTTCTAGAATTTCAATAAGAGATTTATTTAGAGTTTTGGATTCAGTGGAAACCCAGGTTAGAAATATTAGACAGATTTCCAGAAAGGTTTAAGGAAGCTTTGGAAAAACCTAAAATTTTAGTTTATAAGTGTTTTCTATCGTATTTTTCTTTGTGGGCGTGTACTGATGTGGCTTTTTTAGTTAACTACAAGTGCACGGCGTACTATGTAGTACGTGGCAAATACAGGTCAAATCCTACAGAGAAAAGTATTCTAAAAACAAAGAATATTATCAATTATTGAGATGAAAATGGAGAGATGTTGATTAAGAACTAAAAACTTAAAAAAAACTCAGAATAAATGAAGAGCTAGGATTTTCAAATCCATTCATGTAAATATAAATGCATGATTAAATCCACTCTATATTTCTCAATTGATCTAAATAATTTGATTTAATGATTCTTATCTTAACAAGCATAATTTATATGCAATGCACCATAGACCATCAAGTCAAGAAATAAAAACACACAAATCAAATTAAATCAAATGATCTATGAAGAAACTATGATTATACGCATAGTCCTCATTCTAATCTTCCCTGAGCATAGACTAAAAAGAGAATCTCAATATTAATCTATCTAAGTTTATCGATGTTATGAGGTTATTATGCAATATATATCCAGTTCACATGATCATAGCATTAAGCATAAAGAGAAAACATAGAGTAATTTAATCATGACATCTAATATTACATGAACTTTATCTCAATCCTAGATCTAAAAATTTAGCCACACATAATTACATAAAACATAAAAATAAAAGAGAATGAGGAAGGAGAATTGGAAGACAAATGTGAAAATAAATAACTTTATTGAAATAGAACCTGGAATTACAAATGATCTTCGAAGTCTTCTACAATCTCCCCTTTACAACAAATGAAAAACAACAACTATCTAAAACCTAGAAGATTCCCCTCATCTGATTTACACAAGGGGTCCTTTTATAGATTTACAAGAACTTCCTTACGTTAGAGATAAATCCGGATACAACAAAAAGATTTTTACATTTGAATACAAACAAAAGCCAAGCATGCACAAAAGACCGGGTCACTACTCCTGATTGGGCGCCTGAGAGGCGCCCAAGCACTCTCTGAGAGCTTAGAAGGCGCCCAGGTCTTCCAGAACGATTGCTGACTTGGTCTCCGTTGATTAATTCTTCTTTCCTATATTTTTGGCATATGGAAAACGCGAAATTGACCTCTTAACATATCTTTGGAAATTTCCATGCAAATATCTTTCCTATTCTGCTCTCCCAGTTTTTCCTAGGTTCCTACAAAATTTACATAAAACACCTCAAGAAACATTATTTATATACAAAACAGATAGATATGGAAATAAAGTATATATGCATAATGAATTCATCACGTACTAGGTGACTTAGAAGTCACTCACGTGTGCTTTTACCCTGTTTGTTTTCAGGTGCTTAGTTGGAGTATAGTCTAGTCTGGTGGACAAGAGCCACTAGCCGCAGACATAGGTTATGGGTAGATTGCAGTTAAATTTCTTTTATTAATACATTAATCAAAGTATAATAGCTTAGATTCCGTAGTGCCTAGTTTGGGAGTGTTACAGAGCGATATCAGAGCACTATGTTGCACTAAGTACACCAGCTTGGTAGTGTCTAAATTAGTGGCTCCATAGGACTGCATAAGAGAGAGAAAGAGTTTCACCTGACATATGTGTGTGTTTTATGTTGGCAGCACGATATGGAAAGGTCAAGGCTGAGGTAGGACCTCAGCGTTAGGATTTGACGTAGAGTAAGGCGGAGGCACCTGGCGGGACATGAGACATAAGCTAGGTGAGATGATGTGGGGATTCGTCCTGTCCATTGAGGGTGGCCATAAGGATGAAGCCAAAGGCAACTCGTGAATAAAGTAGTTCTGCTAGTTGAGGGCGCCAACCCTAGACGGGCACGGTCGGCCAGAGGAATGTGAGGTGTGGTTCCTAAAGGTGGAAAAGATACTGGAGGGCATGGAATGCCCAGAAGAGAAATGAGTCGGCTATTCACGTTCCAGCTCAGATGTGATGCCGACTAGTGGTGAAGGTTTACACGCCACACCAAGTTCCCCACTTAGAACCTGTTCATGATCACCTAGGAAGAGTTCCAGGAAGTATTTTATGAGAGGTTCTTCTCGAGCATGAGAAGGATAAGCTAGATAGGGATTTCAGAAACTTAAAGCAGGGGAATCTTTCCATGGTAGAGTATGAAACTGCCTTCCATCAACTAAAGCAGTTCTCCCAGACTATCGCCACCAAGAGGGGCCGAGCCAAGAAGTTCGTGGAGGAGCTGAATCCTTCTCTTAGAGCAAGAGTTCTGGAGTTCCGATACCAAACTCTGACTGACGTAGTGGAGCTAGCAGCTTGCTACAAGGATGAGTGTCAGTTGTTTTAGGAAGAGTTCCCTAGAGGAAAGGGAAAGAGATTCACTCTGTGGTCTTCTACTTCTTGTACGCCCAGCTCAACAAGTTTTGGAAGCTCCAGGAGGAAGACAAAGGAGCACTCTGAATCTGCTGTAGAAGGTCGCAGTGTGGTTGGAAAGAGTAGCGCTGGACCTAGTCAGACCAATTCTACTAGTGGTGTAGGAAGAAGACCCTATAATATCTTAAGAGGATGAGCCATATAGCAGTACAGTGCAAATTCCAGCAATAGGAGATAGATGGGGTGAGGTGCTACAACTGCGGAAAGACTAGAGACTTTCAGAATAGCCATTTCCTTTCTATTCTGGTCAAATTTTTCCTTTTTTGGAGTTAACGTAAGTCATCAATATTTTCAACGAATCTTATTGCTTTATTTGAAAGTTTTTATAGCCTCATTAAATAACTCGTTTGACCACACTTGAATTAGTAGTCAAATTTAGTAAGTTTCTAGCCTGAGGGTGTTGTAAGACTCACTTTGGACGTTTAATGTTAAACTCCCAGATTTGGGTGTTCAACACCTGATAGCCTAGCCTTGCTACATCAACCACTTTTTTGTATAGATAATTTTGAATTCAATCAGTTTCCTTTTTTGGAAGACTCCGTTAATCGTGTTTGACGTTATTTTGACTTTGACTAGACTTTATTAGCCCTTTAAATAGAGGAATATTCCTGTTGACAGCCTGGGTGTGTTGAACTCTCTAGTTGGGACATTTAACATAGAACGCCCAATTCTGGACGTACAACACTTTTGAAATAGAAACTTTTGATGTAGTTGTCCCATTCTTGCCAAAATTATATATTTTTACCATTTTAGGTCCTCTCGTCCCTTTATAAATAGAGGGGCACCCCCAGCCTTTTTGAGGAACTAGAAAGTTGAGAATTTTGAGGACCATCCACACTAATTTAGAAGATCGAAATTCTGAGAAAGGGAAAATAGAGAGGTTTTGAGCTCAAGTCTTTCACCAATTCTGACACGTCACGTCGGCATCTTGCGTCTTGCATACGCATCATAAACAAAAGGGGGTTTTCATTTTACATGTTTCATTTCACGCATATTTCTCATGTTATAGTTAAGCATATACATTTAGTTGCGACCGGGGGGATAAAACACCTCGGGTAAATACCTTCCTTTTTATTTCGTACTGATTTCTAATTCACATTGAACCTTTTGCTACACTATATTAATCCGCATATTTTTAACTTTTGTTTTGCAAGGAAAGGAAGAAGAAGAAGAAGTTCACTGGTATGGACACCCTTAAGTAGTGCTGGAGCTGTTCTAAAGTAATTGAACTCACAACATCCACATCTGTAACGCCCCGAACCCGGGCACGCTACCAAACAATAGCATCACAAGCCTAATAACACAAACCACAGAATAAAAAGACTGTAACCAGGCTCACCTCTAGGATCTCGATGCGCGGCTAGAAACTCCGATTCCTGCACCGGAAACAGGCTGCACACGGTCTG